>OVBI01000204.1:0-116428 GCA_900406495.1 Sisymbrium altissimum
GAAAGAAAAAGAAATTAGTTTACTTTTGCTTTTTGGGGTAAATTTGGTATTGTATAGTTTATAAGTGTCTCTTTAACATTAGAGTGTCTTTATTTGTAATACAAACTCAAAAAGTGTGTCATAATGTAACTCTCTCATATTTTTTGTCGAAAGGGTGCCACTTTATCTATAAAAAAACTTTGAAATAGAATTAAAAACCTTAAAAGCAACCTTGGGCCTGACTTAAAGAAAAGAAATAAAAGCCCACAATGGCCCAATAAAAAAACGTGAGCCTGAGTTTACAAACGGAAAAGCACGGAAGAGTTTTGAGTTTGGATCGGACGAGAACTCTTCTGTAACAGTTCATTAACTGACTCCACCAAGACAACCTTCTTCCTCGCGTGTAAAGTTTCTTAATTTCTTCACTCCGTTGAAGCTGCAGTGTTACCTTGAGATTTCCATTGATGCATTTGGGTCTCTAGGGTTCGACGAAAATGTACACTCCCTAAAAGAGAAAGGCCGTAGCTTTCGCCAACGAAATCACGACGCCTTCTCCCCCAAAGGGTCTCCATGATGGCCGATACAGAGCCGTCTCGGGGTTCTGCGGTGGATGATTAGAGGACGTTCAAAGACGTTGGTTTGCTCGATGAAGCCTCCTTGGAGAGGAAAGACCTTGATGCTCTTTTAGAGAAGAACCTGAAGCTTGAGAAAGAAGTAAACCAAAATAAGCAACTTTTTTTGACTGATTCGGTTAGTGAGATGGAATTGAGAGTTTTGTTACATTGTCACAGTTGTTTGATTACCAACATAACATGGGACTACTGCTCATTGAGAAGAAGAAGTGGACTTCGACAAACGAAGAACTTCACCGTAAGGATAATCTTACTCCACCGTAAGGTGAGAATAGGGAAAATGGAAAAGCTGAAACATTAGTGGAGCCGGTAACACATGAGGATATTTTTAAGGTATGATTCTCTTAAACATCAAATTAGATCATTGCCATTTACTTTTCTTTCAAGCATGTGCAAATGTTCTTTCCTTCTGTCTGAGGGGAACATATGGGCATGCATGTTAATCTTATAATTGATTTAATCTGAGAAATGGGTTTTTATACAGGTTGATGTAGAGATCAAGTTCGAAGATAAAAGTACGGGAAAGAGGCCAGTCGAAGATCTACAGTTAGAAGCAGGAGGCAGCGGTGAAAGAAAAGAGTAGGGTGAAGCGGATGATAGGAACTTCAGCATGATTTAAGAGGAAAATGAAAAAAATAAATAAACAGACCACCATGGTGAAGTTTCCATAGGAAAGAAAATTTGGGTCTTTTTCATTACCTAATCATTTTCTCCTCTTCTCACTCTCTAAAAGACAAAACTAGCTCACAAGTAGGATTTTCCAGAGAGGAAAAAAAACATCTTTTATGTATATTTTTGAACTTTACTTTCTTTTTCAAGCAACTGAAAGAAAATGAAGTATAATCTTGGAAGCTAAGGGCTTTGTAGGAATTGCAGCATTTGATTCTAATATGCTTTTTACATAGGTAATAGTGCTAGTGTTCAAGGAAACCAAACTAGATTCAGAGGTAAGAAACAAAGTTACATAAGTCATTGTCATGGACCTGACACCGTTTTTTGGTTATGTTTGCCTGAAAATCACCAAACCAAAAAAAAAGCAAGTCCAAAACAGAAAATGGTAAAAAGGAGAAAAGGACTACACAGTTTATATGTAGGATCTTACCAAGATTTCAATTTTTATAATGAATAGATGTTTTGCCCCGAAAAAAAATTAATGATAAGATTTATAGTGAGTAGATAGTAGATATGCCTCACCTTTCAATGTTAAGACAAAACGAGTGTGGTCCAAAGGAAAGAAGGCCATGCAAGAGCATCACTCACTCACTCTTCATTACTATGAAAACAAATATCTCCGTTAGTTATCAGTTGCAAAGATCTACGCCTGTTAATTAGCCATGAATCCATTGTCTGAACGTTCTTAATTAACAAAACATTACTAATAAGTTCCTACCAGTTAAGCTTCTGTTCCTTTTGAGTTTTAAGTTCTAACTATCTCCATGCCGTTATTTTCATTCCTTCTCAAGAATATATATATAACTGTTTTTGAATGAAAGGACACTTGCTGGATTTTAAACCTCATAATAAGAAGCAAAAAATAAATAAAAAACTGTAGGCTGCAGAATTAACAGAGTCCTCTTATAAAAGAGTTGGATCTTCTCTGTCTTTCGCTTTCACTCGGCCTTCTCTCTTCTTATCATTTTCATTACCATTATTGTTTCTGATTTTTTCTGTGCTTTGATAACTATGGCTTGCTTTTAAAGATTTTTGTTTTATAAATCTTTATTGCTAATGCTTAGTCATTGTCTAAACCTCTGGCTATATACCCTATAACTGAACAACTTACTCCGATTTCCTCATACTCTGATGGATTAAGCAGCCACAAAACCTGCTCTGAACATGTTAAAAATTGCAAACTTTAATAGATCCGTAACATTTTTTCTTTTATTAGTCTTTGTCAAATATTCGGATATTTGGATTTAAGCCCATAATTTCAGTTTTGTCATGTTGTAGACTGTTAAGGTGCTTATATGTGTGTATATAATACATACAGCTGTGCTTTTATGTAATCATAAGTTAGAGAAACAGTTTTGGCTTTTCCTCTCTTCTTCTTTCTTGGGGTCTTCTTCTTGGAATTTCCTCTATAATAAACCCTAAAGAGTGACAAAGATAGAAAACAGAGGAACCTCTAAGGCTTTATCCTCTTTTTCTCATCACATTTCTTGTCTCAAAATAATCTCTCTAGGAGAAAAAACACTTTCAAGGGTTGTTTTCTTGGGAACAAATCTTGTATACATATCAACCAACATTCATGGTTTTCAAAAGGGTCCCATGAACCCATTGTGGTGATAGCTTTGTTTTCATCTTCAAACATTTGCTTCAAACACCCACACAAATTCTGGAATTCACTTTGTTTTCCTTTTTTTTAACATTCTCTTGATAGATACAGATGCAACAAGTGGAATAAGTCCAGTACAGGGATAAGATCCACACCAAACTTTTTTATCCTCCTCTTCTCTTGTATCTTCTCATTATAGCATCAACTAAGATGCTTAGATTCACAAAGAAGCAACTCTTGCTTTTTTTACTGTGTGTATGGTGTTTGGTAGTGGATTCGAGCAAGGTAGAAACAGAGGAAAGTGAAGGAGGTCCAATGGAGAAAACAGAGCAAGAAGCTCTCTATTCTACTATTCAAGGCTTTGTTGGTGACTCTTGGAATGGCTCTTATCTCTTTCCTGATCCTTGTGGTTGGACTCCTATCCAGGTCCTTCCTCTCATCATTCTTCTTTGATCTTCATTTGGGTTCTTTCAAGAACAACAAAAAATTACCATTTATGGAAAGAAAAAAAAATCTATCTTGGCAAGTGGCAACTAATTATAAAAAATGTTGAAAAGCTGAAGTATGTAAATTTTCTGTTTATGTAATCTCAGGCCAGAAGCTAGAAATATTTGAGATCTACTTTCTTTAATTAGCAATTAGTAATCAAATTTCCTCTGTTCCATTATGGTGTGTACTCAACTTCACCGGTGGAATAATAATTAGTTATTAGCTCCAGTCATAGAGAACAATGTCACTTCCTTTTTTGTGTTACATAACAATTCAATATACACACATATATATATATATTTTTTTTCCGCCTGAAATGTCATTCCTTTGTTGTAACCCCGCAGGGTGTGACTTGTGATATATATGATGATCGTTGGTACGTAACGGCTTTAAGCTTTGGATCTATGCGAGAAAACTCTCTTGCTTGTACTGAGATTCCAGTGATCAGACCACAACTCTTTGAGCTCAAGCACCTCAAGTCTCTCTCTCTTCTCAACTGCTTCACATCACCAAACCAATATCTAGCTTCGATTTCAGACGACAAGTGGTTGGAGCTGTCTAAGAATTTGGAGACGCTTGAGATCAGGTCAAACCGGGGACTGATCGGTGAACTCCCTTCTTTCATCACTAACCTCACCAATCTTCAATCTCTTGTGGTTCTAGAAAACCGGTTAACAGGTTCATTGCCAGAGAATTTGGCCAAGTTAACCAGACTGAGACGCTTAGTACTGTCTGGAAACCAATTTACAGGGAGAATACCGGAGGTCTATGGGTTAACCGGATTATTAATATTGGATCTAAGCAGGAATTTCTTCTCTGGATCGTTGCCTTTAAGCGTAGGAGGATTGAATTCACTGCTGAAACTCGATGTTAGTAACAATTACTTGGAAGGGAAGGTACCTGTAGAGCTACAGTCCTTAAAGAATCTGACTCTTTTGGATCTTAGGAACAACAGATTCTCAGGTGGATTGACCAAAGAGATCCAAGAGATGAGTTCTTTGGTTGAACTGGTTTTGTCGAATAACCATCTCGCAGGGGACTTGACAGGAATAGAGTGGAGACATCTGAAGAATTTGGTGGTTTTGGATCTCTCCAACACAGGGTTAAAAGGAGAGATTCCATGGTCAATCTTGGAGCTAAAGAATCTGAGGTTCTTGGGTCTAAGCAACAACAATCTGAGAGGCAAACTCATTCGGGAAATGGAAACCGAGATGCCTTGTCTCAACGCGCTCTATGTAAACGGAAATAACATCAGTGGAGAGCTCGAGTTCTCTAAAATGTTCTACGAGAGGATGGGAAGGAGACTTGGTGTTTGGGGAAACCCTAATCTGTGTTACCACGGAGATGAAATCAAGAACCTTCGTGGTCATGTTCCTTTTGGAGTGAACCAATGCAAGAGAATTAAGGCGGTGACTTTGGGTTAAGACAGATATCATCAGGACCCTCGTTTTTGAATCAAAGGGTTGGTGTGGCGAACAAAATTACTTGGAACTTGGAAAGTTACGAAGCTATGGTCATATCAACTATGCATTTTATTCAACTTTACAGCCGCCGGTATATCTTGTTTGAATCTTGTTTCTTCTTTTTTCCTATTTTTGTTACTAGTAGTATTGAGTATCAAACATAATGTGTACGTATAAATAAAAGAAAGAAACTCACAATTGGAGAAAGTCCTTTATTGGTTTTTTTCTGCAGCGCCACTAAACAAGAAGACGGTCAAATGTAGTGAAATAACTTAATAAAACTAATGTTGCTGAATGCTGATCAGGTTTGATGTTATTTTAATAAAAAAAATACGTTCGAAATTATCATTTAGCTTTTAGTTCCATAAAAAAATAAAGATGTGATTTCATCAAAGTAGGAGTGTATGACTTTTTGCGACATGTCTAAACGTGGGAGGTATGTTTGAACTTTATTTTGTTTTGGCATTTTGTAAAATACAGAGAAAAGTCTATTTACGAGAAGAAAAAAATTAATCCGTGAAGAAGTCCGATATTAGATGAAGAAATCAGGTGGATATCCAAATCAAAAATGGAGTAAACGAATAAAAATTGTGAATCATGAAAGCCACTTGTCAAGCTGCCAAATATATGTATGAGCGAGTCAACCCTCCAAACTACTTTTTTGTCTTAATTTCTTAAAATACCTTCTCACGCAAAAGATATAGTTGGTATACATTGTTTTTACGTGTGTTCTGCATGAATTTTCAGTATTTTTCATACTAGCTTTTTTTTTTTTTTTTTTTGGCATCAGTNTTCATACTAGCTAGATATTATATATATCTTTTTTTTTTGTCAAGTAAGATTATATATAGCTGGGTTGAATAGCGCGTATAATTGATTAAAGCTACACATTTGTTTAATAAAACAAAGTTTGTTCGTATCATGATTATCCTATACTAAATGTTACTACTAGTTCTAACCTTTTACGATATAGTATATAACGTATCCTTTTAGGGTTTAAGTTGAAATTAATCTTGTACTAACGTTTTTGGTAATTTAAGGTGTCGGCTACTTAATATATATTTGTTATGATAGTTTTATCTGCCAACTGTGTATATCGTATTTTCTAAGGATGATACTTCATCTTCTTCTCTTTTTTTGTGTGCCCGAGATATATTTGGTGCTCAAGAAAGCTCAAATCAAGTATGGTATTATGATATTTACGATACCGAAAAGCTAATTTTGCTTTACTATTCCAGTATTCCTACATATATCTTAAGATAATTACTGTTGAAAGTTGAATATTACAACAACAAAAAAAAAACAAAACTAGCTAAAAAGTGATGATGTCCATAAAACCATTAAATATTATCGTCAAAGAAGTTGTCATAATAAAATGTAAAATCTTGACAAGAATGACGGTCGCTTCAAACCAGATTCCCATTTCCTAGTTATGAACTTATTTTGATTAAAAAATATATATAGAAAAGAAAGCAAAGTCGACGACGGCGACCAAAAAAAAAACTCAGAAAACAACACGAAAAGAAGAAAAACTCAACCTTTGAAAATTTTGATATTAATTAAATTAATAGAGAAAATTCAAAGTCTATCATTAGCGTAGGATTCACTCCTCTCACCATTTCACTCTTTCCCCCTCATTTCCGCCACACTTATTTCCCATCAAATCCACACACACACGCACATGTTATATATATACACATATACTTACACGTTATTCACTTCATTCATTACTCAAAGAAGAGCAAGTGAAATTTATATAAGAAGAGAAAAACATTTATTACCAAATGGCTCCGTGTCGTACGATGGTTCTGCTCTGTCTTGTTCTGTTTCTTGTGACGAGTAGCTCTTATGTTGCCACCGCAAGAATTGGAGCTACGGTGGAGAGGACGAGTAGGAAGAGCTTAGAGTTTAAATACAACCATATTTTTGGTTACTTGCCCAAAGGAGTTCCCATTCCGCCTTCTGCTCCATCTAAGAGACACAACTCTCTTATTGACTCTCTTCCTCATTAATTTTTCATATTTTTTTTTTTGTTTATTCGATGTAATTTGTTTTTTTTTTTGGGTTTTGTTTTGTAGATTAGATCAACATAGTTACATATAGGAAATACACACTTGTATATGCTTGCATACGTCTATATATACTATCTGATTTTTATTCATATGAACTAATAAAAGTTTTCATGATGGTCTTAACATGAAAACCAAAAAAAAAAAATTTCATGATGGCTAAATAAAAGATCAAGGAATTCAATTCACGCAAGCTTGTATTTAATTCATATGAATCACACATCAGGCTCTTAATCAAACACATGTTTGTACTTTGTATCAATCTAATCATGTTCTTTAATTATGTCATAAGCTTTGACCTTTTTTTGTTTTTCATTTATTTCTATTACGTACAAAAGTCATAAGCTCACGAAGAAGATAACAAATATAACCTTCAATTATTTCTCAGAAAAATCTATAATCTTCAACTAAGTCACCAAACAACCCCTCTATTTTTCAATAATAGAATCTACAAAAAATGTGGTCTTAGTCTTTTAGAAGTGTTGACAAAAAAAAAAGAAGAAGAGCCGTCAAACTGCTAAAAGTTGTTAAGATATACTTTATTAATGTGTACTAAACACACTTGTACTGTGAAATTTGTCTCTCTCTCAAGAAGATATTCTTAATTAACACACACCAAGCATCTCTAAGAGTTTAAGGGAATAGTAGATACTAGATATAATCAAACATTAGATAAATAAACTCCACAATACATGTTACGCAACAGTCGTTTACTCTCTAGACGAGTAGAAAATAACTATAAAAAAAAAGACAAAATACAAAATGATAAAAAAAAAAAAAAAAGGAGAACAGAGGGGGCATTCCGAGAATTGAACTCGGGACCTCTCGCACCCTAAGCGAGAATCATACCACTAGACCAAATGCCCTTTTTGAGAGCATTTCTTTCCATTCAATTAGAGAAAGGGATTGAAACCGCTTTTCACCATTTTCTCAAGAGGCCAGAACAAAGGCGAAGGGAGGTTCAACCAATCGTACCAGTCCCACCCTTGGCACTTCTCCGGCTCAAGATTCTCCGGAGATTGGTTCGGATCCACAAGCGTCGCACGCATGAACACAGTGACGTAGTGAGAAGGCTTCGGTGCTTCCTTGAAGACGTTGTTCGTGACAGTCAAAAGCTTCATGTTCTCTATCTCAAGCCCCGTTTCCTCCATCACTTCTCTCGCTGCACATCCTTCGAAGCTCTCTCCTACTCAAACGTAAAAAAGATTAGATAAAAACTTTGGAAGAAAAGAAAAGAACAACAGCGAGTTCTTGGTTGTTTGAGTGAGAGAGTGACCGAATTCGAGGTGGCCGCCGGGAAGAGCGAAGGTGGAGTCACCGATTGATGAGCGACGGAGACCTAACAACACGTAGTTTCCTTTGACGACGAAGACCACAACTGCTACTTTCGGCATCGCATTTTCTGTCTCCATTTTCTCTCGTCTCACTGCGAATAAACCAAACAAAAACCCTCTCGGCGGCGATTTGTTTTTCTTTTTTGTTGTTTTGACTATTAGTCCGAACGATGCCGTATCGGTCGCGCTTCCTTCTTTCTTCCACTTTACTATTTAAGTGGGCCAAATGTGTTGTTATGATTGGCTACAACAGTATTTAAGTTGGTCTGAACTCTGAACGGTGCCGTATCGGTTGCGCTTCCTTCTTTCTTTCATTTTCTTAATTAGTGGCCTAAATGTGTTGTTATGATTGGCTTACAACAGTATCGTTGCTTTTCGTTTGTTTATTGCCAGACGGTCCAGTGGCACGAGTCCCAGCCATTATTGTCACTTTTTAAAAAAATATTATTTTCTGCAAATGTTTTAAATTGTTATAAAGAAAAAAGCAATATAAAGAGTTAAAGACTTCCACATTTACCATTCGGATTTTCTCCAAAAATAACCCTGCAAGTTTATAGTCATCGATTTATATATGAATTTATGGTTTTTGATATTTAAGGGCCATTTGGTGTAAATAGTTGTTTAATTTAGGCAAGAGTTAAGTAACTTACGTTATTAATTCTGAGTGTACTTTGTGCGTCTAGACTCTAATTTAAAGTGCACCGATAATTTATGATATACGCAATCGTACAGTGCGTCCAATTTCGGCATACAACGTCACGAGTTTAATTTAAAGGTGTGAATGGTTATAAGGGTTGAGATGGACAAATCTATCAGTAGTTTAAACCACTCCAATTATATAGTGGACAACAGTCCACTGCAAATTAAGTTTATTTATTCACAAAAATGATCCACAGTTAATTCGCAATAGACTTTTTTTATTTTTTTTTAGTCTTTACTAGTATATATCAATTAATATGAATGGTAAATAAAAGCGATTTTGGCCATTTCTAAACTAATCCGCCTTAACCGCTGTAACCATTTAAAGCCTACATCAAAAGAATTGACATTTAATATCCAACAATCGCATGAGTAAACAAACATGACCAAAGTGTTTGGAAATAGCCAAGGCGTCATTGAATAAATGTAATCATATCTCCAAAAATCTGAGATTCATGTATAAATTGTAAATTTGGTTACTCTTTAGTAAGTTCTCATACAATTTCCTAACAAGTTTTTGTTTTGTTGTTTAGAGGAGAGTGAAAACAAGTTTAGGAAGGAAGAAGAACAGGCTTTAGATTTTTACGGGACACGAACTATAGCACCACAAATTAAATTTCGCCATAATTTACTGCGTTGACCACCACTTGGCAGCATTTAATTGTATCAATAGGTGTAAAGAAAATTAGTAAAACGACAATGATTTATATATAGCTAACACACCTTAAATATATCATCACTCCACTCACATTCATTCTTCATTCCTTTCATCGTTACAATGACGGACACGACAGACGATATTGCAGAGGAAATCTCGTTCCAAAGCTTCGAAGATGACTGCAAGTTGCTCGGCAGTCTCTTCCATGATGTGTTACATAGGGAAGTTGGAAGCTCGTTCATGGAGAAAATCGAACGCATTCGGATCCTCGCTCAGGTTTTGTTTCTTATTCTATGTTTTCTCTCGTTATTACGTCTATTCGATTCTTCGTTCCTAATAAGCCATAGCCGATAAGGATTGCATCTGTTATCCGTCCTTCTCCAACTTATGTAGGATATATACCACTTGATAAAATTTTATTCAAATTTAATTTTACATTTTTTTTTTTGAATAAAATGATTTAGTGATATGTAACAATGCAAATGTTAAAAATATGACCTTAAATGAAAAAAAAAGCCCTCTACACAAATTAGTATTTTGTGATTATTTAACAAAAACTTTGTTTAGTTTAAGTGCTTTCGCTATTTTATTATTCAACTATTCCATTTTTCTACTAGTCCTCACCATCGTAATTTCAGCGGAGAAAGTGAATAATTCAGTTTAGCTTTGTGGCTTAAGATTTGTTTACTAATAAAAGGAAAATAAAATATGGATCCGTTCAAATTGCTATCGGTTCAAGAAACGTTAACTTATGATCTAGATAATGCGCTCAAAGTTCATGTGCTTTTTGGGACGAGGATCACAATCGTACTACCTTTTGTGCTTTTAAACGTTTCAGAGTGCATTAAATTTGCGTTTGGCTGGTATTGAGGATACCGCAAACCTTTTGGAGAAGCAACTGACTGCTGAAATATCCAAAATGCCATTGGAGGAAGCCTTGACTTTGGCTCGTGCATTCACTCATTCTCTTAACTTGATGGGCATTGCTGACACTCATCATAGGTCATGATCTTTTTAACACATTACAACGCATGCAAGTAAATGAACATGCATTAATATAGATTCTCAAAAGTGATTTGAGATTTGATATATTTTACAAACAAAAAAACTTATCAGCTTTTTTTCTTTCCAGAATGCATAAACTCATAAACGTTACACAACTTTCAAGATCCTGTGATGATATATTCAGTCAGCTATTGCAAAGTGGAATTTCCCCGGAAGAGCTTTACCAAAGGGTTTGCAAGCAGGTCGACTTCATATTGTATCACTTTTTAAAAACAATTTCGAGTGCTTCTAACAGACACACACACATATATATATGTGTGTGTGTGTTATCTGTAACACATTAGTTAAGCATGGGTTGAGTGTCAAATTTCCTCATCAGTTTGATACTTGACTGCTTACTATATGTTTATTGACCTTTAGGAGGTTGAAATTGTTCTTACTGCTCATCCTACTCAAATTAATCGGCGAACCTTACAGTACAAGCATGTTAGAATTGCCGTAAGTATCTAATGATGGTGGCATTTGTTGACATATACCTATTCGTTAATAAAAAAAATTTAAGAGCTGAGATCATAAACTGTAACTCTTGTAGCATCTTCTAGAGTACAACAGCAGATCAGATCTCGGCCATGAAGACCGAGAAATGCTCATTGAAGATTTGGTACTCTCGAGTCTCGATCCACTTCAGTATCTTCACTATAAATTTCAAGCTGTAACATCAAAAGCTAATAAACTAATTATATTTCTAAGGTTAGGGAGATAACTTCACTATGGCAGACCGATGAGCTTAGACGTCAAAAACCTACTCCAGTAGATGAAGCTAGAGCAGGTATGTTAAACCGAATTTGTAAATTTCTGAATATTTTCAGTTGACATACCATATTTTTTTCCCTTTTGATTCATCAGGTCTAAATATCGTTGAGCAATCCCTTTGGAAAGCTGTACCACATTACCTGCGTCGTGTCAGCAATTCCTTGAAGAAGGTACTATTATGCTAATTAGATTTCTGGTGTCTAGATGGAACAAAATCTGCTCGAAATAATTGCTTTGTAAACACCCAAAACTTTATTCAAGTTAAGTCTGAATTACATTCACGTTATTTAACCTCGAGAGTATTGTTATATTATATTTTATTGTTTAGTTCACGGGGAAGCCACTTCCATTAACATGCACCCCTATAAAATTTGGTTCTTGGATGGGAGGTGATAGAGATGGAAACCCAAATGTCACGGCAAAGGTTAGCCTTTTTTTTTTTTTTTTTTTACCGTTAAGTTTCTTTTTTGTTCACAATTTTATTATTAAGTTTCAAACTCAAAACCAATGAGAAATGAATAATTTATTCCAATTCTCATATTACTTGTCCATGGAAAACATTAAACACTGCAATTTTCTAGATAATCCACACTTATTTGTTGTGATATCATTTTTCTAGGTCACGAAAGAAGTATCTCTGTTATCAAGGTGGATGGCTATTGATCTGTACATAAGAGAGGTTGATAGCTTAAGATTTGAATTGTCTACAGATCGATGCAGTGAGAGGTTTTCAAGGTTAGCAGATGAAATTCTTGAAAAAGGTATATGCTTCTATCAGTTTCTATTAAATCTCTGATTTTTTCCATTCATTGTTAGTGAAACATTAAAAGTTGATGTGTTCTTCCTCTAGAAAGCTTTGAAAAAGATTCTGAGAGAGGACAATCAAGCTTCTCAAACCAACAAAATTCATCATTGCCAACACAGCTTCCAGCTAGAGCTCACCTTCCTTCTTGCATTGGTAAAAGAAAAGAAAAAAATAATTCTTCTATTTTGTATTGGTAACCATTACCAACATCTACAATTTTTTCATGCATTCATGTCTGTATATCTCATTCTATCAGAATATGGTGATTCACAACATCCCAAATTTGAAATTAATACGGAGACCGATTTTATGCCACCCAATCTTCAGGTAAAGAAAACCCTTTTAACATGTTTGACTTAAACATGAAACATAGTTTGGTTGAGTTGCTCCATTCTTGACTGTTGATATATATTTATTTCTAATTTTCATTACATAGAAGCAAAATGAACAAAGCTTCCCGAAGATTGATTCGAAGCCAACTACTGACGGTTCTCAGACAGGTCTTACTTCCCGAGGTTCTTTCTCGTCTACCTCTCAACTTCTCTTCCAGAGGAAACTATTTGCAGAATCTCAAATTGGAAGGGCCAGTTTTCAAAAGCTACTAGAACCACCTCCACTTAAACGAGCCGGAATGGCTCCTTATCGTATTGTGCTTGGAGAAGTTAAAGAAAAGGTACAAGTCCTTAAGCTTTATAATCAAGACAGTATAAAACATTGAGCTCTATCTTTTTGTTGTTGTTTTCATCTTTAATCTACCTGTAGTATATGTATTAATTTTATAAGTATGTGCTCTTACTGATTCTCAACTTTAAATGTTTTTTTTTATCATAGCTTGTGAAGACGAGAAAACTTCTTGAACTTCTACTCGAGGGTCTTCCCTGTGAGTATGACCCTTTGGTATCTTATGAAACATCAGAACAACTTCTAGAACCATTGCTCCTCTGCTACGAGTCTCTGGTAACAATCTTAATTCAAATGTCCAATTAGCGTTTCCATCAAAACCAATGATCTTTAACATTCTTCTTTTTTCTCAGCAATCATCTGGTGCTGGTGTACTAGCTGATGGAAGACTTGCTGATCTGATTCGTAGAGTTTCTACCTTTGGCATGGTTTTGGTAAAACTTGATTTACGCCAGGTGAATTTTTTTTTCTATCCTACTTGTTTCAGGTTTTCTTGTATTGTGATTTTTTACTCTTATATCGTATAATATATGATCTATTCACTAGGAATCTGGAAGGCATTCCGATGCTTTGAATGCAATTACAACATACTTGGATCTTGGTACCTACAGTGAATGGGATGAAGAGAAAAAACTAGAATTTTTGACAAAAGAACTTAAAGGGAAACGACCCCTTGTTCCTACGACTATTGAGGTCAGCATTCATGTCTTTTAGCATCTGCATTCGAACAAGCGTAATTAAAACAAAATGTTACTACAAAAAATATAAACATGGATATCAACTGTGGTCTCTAATTTTCGTAGGTTGGTCCTGAAGTTAAAGAAGTATTGGACACTTTCCGAGTTGCTGCTGAGTTTGGAAGTGAATCACTTGGAGCTTATGTGATTTCTATGGCTTCAAATGTATGCTTGCTTTGATCTCTATAGAGTCAATAATATAATTAAGTTATGCTAGAAGAAAACAATGACATGTATTACTTACCAGGCAAGTGATGTCCTCGCTGTTGAGCTTCTGCAAAAAGATACTCGACTTGCTGTCACAAGCGAACATGGAAAACCATGTCCTGGTGGAACGTAACACCACATATCACACAATTTTCATACTATTTGTATCATTTACATAGTGTTTGCAATCATTCTATATTTCGTATTGTTTGATCGCTTTAATAGGCTACGAGTGGTTCCACTTTTTGAGACGGTAAAGGATTTAAGAGCTGCTGGTTCTGTGATAAGGAAATTGCTTTCAATTGATTGGTACAGAGAACACATCCAAAAGAATCATGATGGTCATCAAGAGGTACGTTACAACTAACAATTATCTTTGTACAAGAATAAATAACGCCTCTAAAAATCTTGTAACAATTAATATTACGTGCAGGTGATGGTTGGATACTCTGATTCAGGAAAAGATGCTGGACGGTTCACTGCAGCATGGGAACTTTATAAAGCTCAAGAAGATGTTGTGGCTGCTTGCAATGAGTTTGGCATCAAAGTCACCTTGTTCCATGGACGAGGAGGAAGTATTGGTCGTGGTGGTGGCCCGACCTACCTCGCCATACAGTCCCAACCACCAGGCTCTGTAATGGTCAGTGTTGTCATTGCTTTCTTGTTTATTTTGGTCAATAACATCTATTATTTTGTCTTTGAACCCAAATGGTGACATGATGCAACAATAACACGAACCATTATGGCTAGGGCACTTTGCGTTCGACCGAGCAAGGTGAGATGGTTCAAGCCAAGTTCGGTATACCACAAACGGCTGTTAGGCAGCTAGAGATATACACAACGGCGGTTCTGCTCGCTACCTTAAAGCCTCCTCAACCACCACGAGAGGAAAAATGGAGAAACCTAATGGAAGAAATCTCAAAAATCAGTTCCCAAAACTACAGAGGCACAGTCTATGAAAACCCAGAGTTTATCTCATATTTCCATGAGGCAACACCACAAGCCGAGCTTGGTTACCTCAACATAGGAAGCCGACCAGCAAGAAGAAAGAGCTCTACTGGCATAGGACATCTAAGAGCTATCCCTTGGGTCTTTGCTTGGACTCAAACAAGGTTTGTTCTACCTGCTTGGCTCGGTGTAGGAGCTGGTCTAAAAGGAGTCTCTGAGAAGGGTTATGCGGATGATATTCAGGAGATGTACAAAGAGTGGCCGTTTTTTCAGTCCACCATTGACCTTATAGAGATGGTGTTAGCTAAAGCAGACATCCCCATAACCAAACATTACGACGAACAACTTGTCTCTGAGAACAGAAGAGGACTTGGGGATATGCTGAGGAAAGAGTTGATGACTACTGAGAAGTATGTGCTTGAAATAACCGGGCGCGAGAAACTCTTGGAGAGCAACAAGAGCTTAAAGAAACTCATAGAGAGTAGACTTCCGTATCTTAACGCAATGAACATGTTACAGGTTGAGGTACTTAAGAGGCTAAGACAAGATGAAGATAACAATAAGCTTAGAGATGCTTTGCTCATCACAATCAATGGTATCGCTGCAGGAATGAGAAACACTGGTTAAGATGGATACTAGCAAAACACTATAAACAGATTTACAAGAATCTATTATGTTTTCCTTTTGGTTTATTCTTTTGGTGCTTTCTTGTTGTTCTGCACTTAAACTGTTGGATCGAGTAGTGGTGTCGTTTGGGCATTGATTTGTTATTCTTACAACAAAAGAGAACGGCGGGAGTTTACCTTATAATTGGGCCAATTCAACAATTTGAATTTGTGTAATCTTTTCGGTCCAATGGACCAGAAATACACCTTAGAATGAAAATTTGCAATAAATCCACAGATTCTTTTTCCTCTATACAAAAACATAATATCGAAGTGAATATTTTCTTGTAATTTACAATTTCTTGATAAATTTTCTAATTATTAATACTATTTTTTTATTTTTTCGAAGAATATTATTTTAATCTTAATATTAATCATATTCCGAGATTTAAAGTCTTGTTCCAGTTTAAATAAATTATTATGTGATAGTGGAATTCATGAAATGAAAGGGACATAACAAAACAAGGCATAAAGTAAATTTTGTCCATCAGTGCACAATTTTTTTGCTGTCAACTGTCGTCCCTATATGGATGTTTTTAAATACAACTTGTGTGATTCTAGTTAGTAAGTTTCATAAAAATATGAGTTACAAAAAAGCCATAATCATAAGGTTTCAGAAATACCTTTTAATGTCTAAAATCCACTACTACCTTGTGGTCCAAGGTTGATAGATAAAAATCCGGGTTTAAAAAGTAACTTTAGTTCTATAATTCTCTCTCTCTAGTTTCCAACTGCTTTTTACTATTTTTTTGTCGAACACTAAATGTATTATAGCTTTTAACATAAATTAAAAAAGATAAATACTAGGCATGATCCGGCAAGAGCATATTCCTTTCGAATATTATTTGATTGTATTGGTACATCTTTCTATTTTTGTCAACGATTGCGTAGTATAATACTACTAGTATTGGTCTGTATAAAACTTCGAATCGAAATTTTACAACCAAACTAAGCCAAAATTTTATTAATTCAGATGAATAATTACATCATAACAAAATTAGAATCTTAGGTAAAACAAGAAAACTAAATGTTGATGGACACATCCAATACTGCCATGTTAAGAATTAAACAAGCTGCAAAACTTCAGGTGCATGCATAAATTTTATTTTCGTAAATCATATGGATGTTTTATAACATACACTTTTGAGCATTTCTCATTATATTTTGGATCGAAGTTCTGACTGATACAACTTGAGAAATGATAATACTTACATATAATTAGGATAATAGAGGTTTAGACTATGTTATTCGTTTCGTGTTCATTATACACATTTGATTTCCTCACTTTTTTCGCATGTACTGATGCACGGACACATAGTGAGAAGGACCCTGATAAGCTCTACTTTTGGCTTCACTTTGACGAGTATACTGCCCCCAAATGATTGAATTCACTTTCGACAAATTAACAGTTTTATCCAATAGAAAGTATGCATCCACATTATCAATAAATTTTAATCTCTGTAGACATATTTATGACGTTTTAATAAGAGTATATGCAACCAGAGAGATAAATTTTATCTTCTTGTTTGTAAGAATTAAGGATGGATGTCAAAATCGTACATAAATTATAGTATAATTATTCAGATGTATTTTAAGAAAAAATTATCGTATTCTTTTAGTAGATAACATGTTATTTTAAAATAAATCACTGCTGTTTATTTAAATCACATTGGAATAAGTTATTTACGATTTTCTTATATCATATTTTTGCCAATTCAGCTAAAAATTTTGCTATCAAGCAAATAAATCTTTTTATAACTACTCTAAAATTTTTAATATAAATTTTTTCAAAAGGAAAAATCTTAAATTTTTATTATAAAGAATAAAGAAAACAATAATTGCATAAATTGAGAAGGTATTCAGACAAAACACGTTATCTTTATCATAAATTCTTATTCATATATATATTTTAATATTTTATATTACTATTTGGTGAATATATTAAATGTGGAAATACAGTATTAAATGGCATAAAATATAAGTGTGTATATATAACACTATGATTTTTGTATCTTGTACAATAATTAAGAAAGAAGTTGGCTACATCTTTTGTTAAAGTAAAAATGTGAAATCAGCAAAAAGATGAACAGTGTATTAAAAGCCGTCAGTTGAAAATATTGAACCCAATTTTGTTGGCTAGCTGGTTGATCTTGTTTTTGTTGGCTAGTTGGTTGATCTTGTTTCCCTTTAAGAAATATCAATATTGGTTTTACGATGGATGTTAAGCTGGGACGAATGAATTACAACAATATGTTTCCATTCATCACAACACTTGGTTTACGGCAAATTTCTAGCTAATTGCGACATATTATTAGCAGAAGGCTTTTTTTGTTCTTTTTCTTTGAACTTAGGCTATTTCCATGTATGATGTATGTGATTGTAGACAAATGCATGTATGACAGTATGTGGCTAGTATTATTTTCGATGACAAAAATATGAGAATGAAATTAGATGTGCAAAAAGGTTAACAACAGAATTATCCTCCGCATTATACTAAGAAGATAAGGCATAACCTTCTCATAGTATTCTAAACTAAATAAATTATACAAGATAAGATGACAAAGGTATATATTCAGATTCGTTATACGTTCGTTATAAAATGTTTAGGAAATTAAAAAAAAATGGTGATCAGCTGATTCTTTTTGTCCTGTGGAAATGATTCACATGTCTTTGTAATCAAGAACATTCGACGAAAGACGCATGATCCGTTATTTCTTTCCTCCTAAATTGACGAAGATTTGTTTCATAGTACTAATCTGTAAACTAAATAAGATATTCGAAGCCATGGCCAAGAAAAAAAAACAAGGTAATACATTCGAAAAACATGTCAATCTAGGTTGTAAGATATATACCAGTAGTTACTATGTGTAATATAATGTTTATAAAATTCGAATGTATAGCTTAAATTCAATACAAAATATTTTCAGTTCGTTATACTTTGAATATTTTGATAGAACAATGTATACACGTTGTAGATTTTTTTCTTCTGAAAAAACTATTTAAATATAAAGTACCTCAGCGATTCTTTACATCAATTTTAGTTGAGCCAAGTGTTGCTTTGATTAAAGGCTAAGTGAAATTATTCATGTGGATATACCTCTTTTCTGAATTATCTGAAACCGACGTAAAACTAATTAAGATTCCACATTAAAATATTATACTATCTAGGCCTAATGCAATCAAACCGAATCAATAGAAAATTCTATAAAAGAATGCTAGCTAATTAGGAGAAATGCTAGCTTCATCAAGAGAATAATATCAAACTTCCTTAAAGTTATTGATCCACAACTTTTTTGCAATATTAATTTGATAATCCTCTCAAGCTAAAATTATAATAACCATGCACCTTCTCATTTATATTGCAAGAATTGTTTACCATGCATTCGAGTATAATTTTTTTATATTAGTTAATACATAAATTTATGTATTTTTAAAAATAATTAAAAGTGCATGCATGCATCTATACAGATAGTATATTTCTTGAAAAAAATGGCAGGTAAAAGAGATGAAGACTTTCTATACAAATTCAGTATAATACATGCATAACATAATATACTATCTCTATAGTATCTTGAAAATTGTCCAAACACATGGAATTAGTTCAAGTAGAAATACATCACAATCATAAAATACCTCCAAACCAACCTTTTTCTCTAGAGGATTGGCAGAGGATCGTGTGTATCAGTGTCTATATATATATTCTCTTCTCAACGATTCGAAGATAATTGATTCGTAACAAATCGGCTTGTTAGAATCCGAATCCAGACACAGGCAAGGGAGACTTCATTAATCAATCGCTGCCTAAGTTGAAAGCATATGCTAAGACATATACTAGTTAAGTTAGCCATCGTTGTTACTCTTTTTGAGCTGTAATTATAAAGAAATAAATTTGCATTACTAGTTAATATATTTAGCGTAGAATTGCACGTTGGCAAAAGTTAAATTATTATATATATTTTTTTTTAAAGACTGCGACATACACGTACTTTCGTGATAGGTGGCTACTTAAATAAGTATACATTCTTTAGACTATGCAATGTCGTATGCTTACGCCTTTTTTGGTTAAAAATACATCATTGTATTTCCAAATATTAGCTTATTTAATTTAACTCTGGACTGTCTAGTTCAAAATCTGATACTTTTTTTTTCTGAACCTCAAAATCTGGTACTGGGATGATCCAATTATAACTTTAACAAAGAAAAGCATGTATTAAGAACAAACACTAGGTTATAACTCAAATTCAAACACTATTTTTGTTTTTTGTTCTTTTGCAGTGACTAGCTACAACTAGGTGAAAATATTGTTAATTGGATAATCAATTCATAAATTAAACAAAGAAAAGCATGCATACATAATAAATTTAGAACAAACATTAAGTTATAACTCAAATTCGCCACATTTACCAAGGAAAACCCACCTTAACAACTACACCGATTAAGGTTAAAAAAAAAAATCAACTACACGAATTAATTTTTATATTTTTTATTGGTCAAAACATACGCTCTCGTAAACCATCTTTACAAAAATGTATATGTTTTAAAATAATTTTCGAAGCCATTTATAAATGTACTTATGAGTTTTGTCTCAATATTTTCCTTATTACGACATCGATTTTAATTCTACACTTTCTATAACAATTCTAAATAATTTGAATAATTGATATGATATATATCGTTAAAATATATTTGTTGTTTGTTAAGTTTTTTAAAAAGAGTTATATATGTGTATATGCTTATTTAAATTTGTAATGGTTATGGTAAATTATATCTATCTCATTTTTTTTAATTGTTACGACTTGTCAAAAATCTCATTAAGAAAATAAAATTATTTGATCTGAAATTTATATCAGCAGGAAAATAAAAATTAAAGATGAAGCAACATATATATATATATATATATATATATAGATGTTGGTATAGACAGAGTGATGCCTGAGTAAAAGCTCATCAAGCATGTGTTTAAGGGTCAATAAAGTTAATTAAAAAAATATTTAAGAATCAATATTTTAAAAAAATTAGATAGTTTAGATGGTAAAAACATGGAAAAATATCTAAAATGTCTTAAGTTCTAAACTTATATATAAAACCAATATTGTTTTTACTTTACACCTTCGAATATAATAATTTTCATGCACAACTCTGGATACGGAAGATTCCCAATATGGTCTACATTTTTTTTTTTGACACCATCGAGAGTGTACTGTGGAAGGTTGGTATCTTTTTTTTTTTTTTTTTAAAATAAGGTTGGNTAAAATAAGGTTGGTATCTTATTCTTACAAAATGGATTTTCTTAGGTTTAGCTAAAGGTTTTCACATGAATTAGAGTTTTCTGATTTGATTAGCATAACTCCTAGATTCCCTAAGTTACACGTCAACACTAATATACCTTATATTTTCGTTAGACAATACCTAGCGTTTGGTTGGATTCTTCTTTGAAAGCACACCACAAAATTAAATCGGATTTGTTAATATAATAATCTCACCAAAACCAACAAACTCTCTATTTTTGGCTGCACATTTTAGGATACATAATTCTAATTCAATACACCTATGTCTTATATGTCCCTTATTATATGTATTATTTAAAACGTATTTTCAAGAAAGAAAAAATATTATTCTTTGTATTATTTACGAGTATATTATACTATGCGTTGAATTCTTCTTTAATTTGTACCACAAAATTCAATCGTATATGTTATTATAATAGTTTCGCCAAAATCATTATTATTATAATAATTATAACTCCTAGTTTCGGCTAGATGTTTCATGATATACCACACTAATCTCTATAATATTATTTAAGAAGTTTATTTCAAAAAACGCTTAAAAAACTCTATTATTTACAATTTATGTCATTGAAATCTGTTTAGTTATAAATTTATGTTTATCTCTACAATAATATTGATTTATTACTAATAATCCATAATTATTTTCCTTAATCATCTTAATTACCAAAATACTGAGATATGATAATAATTCAAACCAAGATATTAGTTACCAAAATTCTAGGAAATACATATTACTCCTAAATATATTATTATATGGAAATGTATTTTTTATTTTATATATTGTTTATGACTCAAAACCTTAATAAAAAATGAAATTTTTTTTTTACCAGCTGAAAAAATTATTATTAACTATCATTTTAAAAATTTAAAATCTCTGCAATATTAAAAAAAATTGAAAAAAAATAAAAATATAACTAATAAAATAATTCTTTAGAATCATAAATTAATTTGTAGTAGAATTTAATTTACAATTATAATAAAAAATACAAAATAATATTCTTCTTCGCAGAAGAAAGAATAACCTTAACTGAATTAAACTGAATAACCGAATGTATATTCATACGCAAGATAATCAAAAAATCAATTCACAAAATTAAGATGTAGACATTAATAAATAAACTTATAATTCACTGAAATTATATCATCATCTTATGTAATAAAATTTAATTATGACAAAAAGAACAAATCAAACCAAATTTTTTCAAACTAAATTATAAAAAATTACCTCGCTCCGCGCAAACGCGGGTTAATTACTAGTTAAATACAACTAAAATTATTCGAGAAACATTTTTAAATAAAACCAACATTATTATATGTTATATATTTATATACCATATTGATCTATCATCAGCACAAGCTTTTTCAAAACCATTTTATAAATAAGTTAAAATTATTAAAATAATTACAATGTATACTACTAACTAAATCATACAATTATATATGACTTTACATGAAATATATATTTCATATTTATTTAAATAAATTTTACATGAAATACGTATTTTATAATTAAGAATATAAATATTGCTTTGATTTTGTATTTTCATATTTAACATGAACTTATAAGAGACCGTTTCTAATGTTTCTTATCCCATTAATCTGTCGAACTCTTTTTAACTACTGAATCATTTTTGGTCTGAAAGCTGATTGGTTTCTTTCTAAAAGCCATCTATATGGCACCATCATCTATTTTGATGAATCAAATTGAATGTCTTTGTAAATTCTACAGTCGGGCAAACCTATGGTAAATCAATAATCTCTGATACTCCAACCTATTCTCATAATAATGATTCTATCTTCGCAACCTTAAAAATTTTCCAGAGATCCCTATCAATATAACTATATAATTTATAATTTCTATTCTTCTGCAGATATCATAAAATTTATTGGAATCAACAATTTTAAATTATATGGAAAAAGTTTCCAGAAAAAAAAAAGTCCATACGTATATGATAAAGAATTAATATGTTTTTAAAAACGAAAAAGTTAATTTAAAATATTAATTCTGAGGACCGGATGAAACGACTCACATTGGTTCATGAAAAGAATTGAAAAGAGAAGACTTTATATATTAAATGGCTGAGTCTAACAATTTTAGTATATTTTGTATAAAAAAGAAATAGGAGGAGCTAAAATAAAATATATGAAGCTGGACCAAAAACGTGGAATCAATTGCTATGATAAGCACGTAGAACACAAATAAATGCGGTCTGATTCAGACCATAATCATCCTCTTGTCTCATTGGTTTTAAAATTTAATTATCATACTTAACCACTTATAATTTGTTTATTAGCCTACATATTTTTTTTTCCTTTCTAGTTTTAAATGGTTTTGTTCCATATTTCTCAAGCAAATATTTCTTTTATCTTAATTTTAGTTATTGATTCAGGTCCCAACCCGTTATGTTCGGGAAAAATGACCAACTGTTTTGGACAATGTTTTTAAAACTAAAACTACTGGAGTAGATAGTAAACCAAAAAGTCTTTCGGATTATTGGATTGCCCAATAAATTCGAGTTAACAGTATTAAAAAGTATATATCTAATAGTTTATCACAATTTATAAAAGTAAAATTATTCATATCATGTTAAATAAATTCATATCTTCCAATAATTATGGGGAAGATATAATACTTTTTCATCTAAAAAAAAGTTCTCAGAAAATTAAATTGTAATATTGTTGTTCACAAAGTCTAAGATTAAAATTTTAACTAGTTAAATAATTATACCTGTAAAAATCATCTATTATAGTAAAATAGCTTAAAATTTTAACGGAATTTGTAAAACTAAGGTAAATGAGTTTTTATTGGGTTTTGCTGGGTTCTTTGGTGGGACTTTCAACTATTTTTTATCCCGTCTAAACATTTTGCTAATATTAAACTTATATGTTGTATCTTTTTCATCCGAATGTTCCATGAAATATGGACTTTCTGTAATTGGAAGGCCGCCGTACGTATGCTGCCTTCATTGTATTTTTCCTTTTATTGACCCTAAAATAAATAAATATATATAACCAATTAGGCAGAAGGTAAGAGGCATTAGTAGTAGTGAGATATATTTATTCATTATCCGAAAATCTTTTAGCAGACAATACTTTGAATTATATATTTCTATCCGCAAAATATTTACGATTATTATTAGCAGTGGTACAGAGCAGTAGTACAGAGAATAGAATATGTTTGTGCACATTATGATCCACTTTCATTGCCATCCATTCGAATGGCTGCTCAAAAACGTAGTTAGAAACCGCGTGCATAAAGCTTCATGAGCATCCTGTGCTTTGTAATAATTTCTTCCCTAGAAAATTTCATAATTTTTTTAATAAAACTACCACACAAAAATATCATAGGATTGTAATACGAAAAAATACGGCATCTAAAACCCAAAATCTTAAATAATGTACATGTAGTGTAGATTACAATGCATCGTTATTGAAAATGGGAACAAAAACCAAATGAAATGTTTGTTCCCTCAGCGAACACATTAGTCTCATGATATTTGTATATTATCTCATACTTTAATTATTATTTCCACTATGGAAACTAGAATGCTTTATGGTATTTTTAAAAAATGGAATGTTTGTCTAGTTATGCAAAATACAGTCAGTTAAGTGTATAGATGTTATAGCATTTATGTTCTATTTTTGTTTGCAATAGTATGTTAAACCTCTTTAATATATATTATACTAAGAATAGTACTACGCGTATATGGATTTAATATTTTATATAATTTAATATGTAATATTTTATTTATCAACATATAGTGACTTTTTTATTTTTTATTCCAGTTCAGGTAATTAATCTTTTCTTATTTTTTATTTTATTTTTATACATACACACATATACTTTTACTATTAATAAAATAAATTTTATTTTTAATAAAATAATATCTCTCATTCTTACATGTCATATTTCAAAACCACACAAAAATGTTTAACTTTTTTTTTGTTCTCTTTGGAATGAATATGAATTTAGTTACCAAAGAACAACATTTTCTTTTTCATTTAAAAAAAAATTAAAATCATATACGTAATACCTTTATTTTTACTAATATAACTATTTTATAGTATTTAATAATATTACTAAAAACAATTTCCATAAAAACTATCTTTTTTATCCCACAAATATAAAGAAATTTATATTTTTACTATTAATATAATTAGTTTACTAAAATTAAAATAATATTTTGCATTCTAACTTTTAATATTTCAGAAACTTTTAAAGATGTTTTAAGAATTTATTTGTATTCTTTTGAATGAATATGAATTAAAATATCGGAAAAAACATTTCTTATTTTTTGTAAATTTAAATTTTTAAAAATATATGTCTTAATTTAAAATTAATATAAAATTAAAGATATATGTTACTTTTAAAATTAGAACGATAAAATGATAGTAAATTCTGAATATATCAAAATTATTATAAAATATCAAAAACATAAAACTCAAAATAATTGATAGATAAAAATTGTAAAATTCTAAATTAACATAAATTACAAGTCATTAAATTAGAGATAATAAAATTAAAAATATATATATATAAATTGTAAAAGTATGAAAAATACATGGCAACTTCTCATAACTTTTCTTGAGAGAAAATTTTATTTTATTATATAAATTTCTAATTAATCTCAAATTTATTATGTTATTTAGAAGAAGCTGCTGCTATAGATCACATTTACATTCTTTTTTGCAATTTTCTACTGATACAATTTTGTTTCTGGAATTACAATTTAAATTAATGCTGAGTCATATCGCCGCCATTAATAAATTTGCAATAGACAAAAGAAATTTTGGTATACAAATGATATCTATATGCATAATTGCATATGCACTTTTTCAACTGCATTGTAATTTAGTAATTGAGGAAGTGGATTATAAAGACGTAAAGAACATTAATCCATGTTCTGATTGGCAAAAACTTGAAACTACTTGACTGCTAAGCCTATGACATGGTTTTGGCATTATCCGCAATTGTAATATGAAACAATGAAATCTAAATTTGATTGGTTGTTCTTCTTCTCCTTCCTTTTCTGATTCTTTAAGATTTATATGTTTTCAAAATCTCATTACCATTCGAAAACAAAAAATGTAGTGGAAATCGAGCTGGTCCAATCTGAGTTCACCTTTTCTGTATCGCGGCACCTAATTTCCTTTTGGTCCATTTCAGCTATTTCCTTTTTTTTCCATACAAAATATTACTAAATTACAATCTACTTACTATTTCAGGTTATCCCATTTACAATACCTCAATTACCCTTACCTTTCATATAGTTCGTTACAAGCTTCACTCATAGATGAAGTAATTGGAGTGGTGAGAGAGGTCCAAGAAGCTCCGGCGGCCAGAGAAGTATCGGTGAAAATATTCCGACGAGAATCATAGGGTCCCACTCTAGACAAGATTTACCTCCCTAAAAGCACAAGTGGAAGAAGCATAGGATAAAAATTAGTACATGAGATTTGGTTTCCAGAAGGATATTTGAGAATGTGCTTTGTGAGGCATCATCAGTAGGAGTAAGCAAGCCCAGTCAAATATATTCTTCTCTTTCTCTGCCTTTTCTTTTGTCCACTATAAAACAAATCTCAGCTTGCTCTCTTGTCCTACACTCACAAAACAAAGACACTCTCTCCTTCTTCTTTTGAGTTTTGAGTTTACGGACTTAAGAGAGGAAAGGTATGGTGAAGTTCACGAAGCAATTTGAGGGGCAGCTCGTGCCCGAATGGAAAGACGCCTTTGTCGATTACTCTCAGCTAAAGAAAGACCTCAACAAAATCCATTTGTTTACCAATGGAACTGAGAACAAACACGCAGAAACTTCTCTCATCAAAACCATCATGTCCTCTTTAGGAAAGCTTTCCCTTTTTGGTAACAAGGAACAAGAACGCTCTCGTGCCATCAAAGTACTAAAATTAACCTTCATCCTTTGTCATTTGTATCAAATATTCATGTTTTTTTGGTACTGATGATATTGATGCTTTTTGAAAAGGTGCATACAAAACTTGCCTCTTCTGGAAGTAACAGTGACGTGTATGAGACGGAACTTCTGGAGAAAATTGCTGATGATACCGACGCTGCGAAAGAGTTCTTCGAGTGTTTGGACACGCAACTTAACAAAGTGAATCAGTTCTACAAGACAAAGGAGAAAGAGTTCCTGGAGAGAGGAGACTGTATGAAGAAGCAAATGGAGATACTCATTGAGCTCAAAGATGCTTTCAAACAAAAGCAAGCCAATGGAGAGTCTCCTCAAGAATCAAAGGAAGACGATTCCATATCATGCACCATCTCATGCGGTAATAATAAGAGATTTACAAAACAGATAAATGCTTGCATTTTAAAGTACCTATCTTGAAGTTCGTTGGTTAATTATATGGATTTCAAGAACTAGTTTACTTAGTTTGCTCTGTTTCTAGATGCAGAGGAAGACTCTGTTAGGAGCAGAACAGATCAAATGCAACTTCAGGAATCATGCTTAGAGGATTTGGTGAACAATGAGGCAGAAGCATTAGAGTCTCCGGGATCAGAAGAACCAATCAAAATCAACAACGAGGACTCGAAGCTGAGAACGGTTTCTGGTCGGGTTTTCAGTTGCCAGGGGAAGAATCTCAAGATAAAGATTCCATTGACAAATCCTTCTCGTACATTCTCAGCAATAAGTTACTTGATCAAAGAAGATTTGATAAACCAGTCATCGTCCAAGAAATGTGGTCCAGATGGAGTAAATAAGCTGCGAATCAGCAAGAAGAAACTAAGTCACGCTGAGAAGATGATCAAAGGAGCTTTGACAGAACTCTACAAAGGGTTAAATTATCTCAAAACTTACAGAAACTTGAACATGTTAGCCTTCATGAACATTCTCAAGAAATTCGATAAGGTAAGGCGTTAAATCAGACCATTTTCTTAACAAGATATAAGTTTTTTTTTGTCTTTTTCGATTTGATTATAAGACCAAACACTTTGATGTTTCAGGTAACTGGAAAACAAATCCTTCCAATTTATCTCAAAGTGGTGGAAAGTTCTTACTTCAACAGTTCAGACAAGGTAACTTAAAATTCTACTTTAAAGTTTGTTCTTCCAAGTTCTTGCAAGCGGAAAATCGATACCTACTCCCTTGTCTTATCACTTTATCATGCTTTTTGGAATATTAAAAAAAAATTCAAAAATATTTTTCATGATTGGTAAATTTTGTAATCTTGGGATATGACAGGTGATAAACCTATCAGACGAAGTTGAGGAATGGTTCATCAAGCACTTCGCAGGAGAAAATCGCAGAAAGGCGATGAAATATCTGAAACCGCACCACCGTAAAGAATCTCACTCAGTCACCTTCTTCATTGGTGAGTGACACTTTTTAACTTTAATATAAATTACCTGTTGATGTTGTGACATTTTTATTTTTTTCACTTGAAACCACAAAATCTTTTTGTCAGACCAACCAAAAAAAGTCTTTGGACCCCATCACACATACACATTAGGATTCCACAATGTAACCTTTAATATTTTTGTTGGTGGACAACTAAGAGCGTCACGTTCTGTTATACTCTCTGTTGCAAACATTATCTTGTCTGCTGATGAATCATTGTTGATTATAATCAATATTTCGTGTTTGAGATTAAATGGGTTTGGTTTTAATCTTGTCCTCATATTTAATCTCTATTCAGGTCTCTTCACTGGTTGCTTTGTTGCTCTTCTTGCTGGCTACATCATTGTGGCTCATCTAACTGGAATGTATAGAAAACACCCTGAGAACACTTTCTACATGGAAACTGCATATCCTGTACTAAGGCGAGTGGTCTAATTAAAAAGCTTAAATCTTAATGATTTAATTTAGTATCTTCAACTAGGAGAAATTAACCAAATAGAAGCTAATATCAATTTTGATATTTTTGTGTGTTCTGCAGCATGTTTGGGCTCTTGTTCCTGCACTTATTCTTATACGGTTGCAATATATTTATGTGGCGAAAAGCGAGGATAAACTATAGTTTCATCTTCGAACTTGGGTCCGAAAATGAGCTCAAGTTCAGAGATGTTTTCTTGATATGTACCGCTTCAATGTCTGTGATAGCCGGTGTCATGTTTGTTCATCTCTCTCTTCTCGCAAAGGGTTACTCCTTTCGACAAGTTCAAGTGATCCCTGGCCTTCTATTACTGGTAATTAACAAACACTAGTCACTCTTCATCATGTGTTTTTTTCTTTTGTAAATTTCTAATCTATATTTGTTTGGTTCTTTTTGTGGTTTTGCAGCTATTCTTCTTAATACTGATTTGTCCCCTAAACATTTTCTACAAATCGAGCCGTTACCGGCTTATATCAGTCATCAGAAACATTGTTTTCTCACCTCTTTACAAAGTCGTGATGCTCGATTTCTTCATGGCTGACCAACTTTGCAGCCAGGTAATAACCTTAAAACACAATTCCATGGACAAACTGAGTCTGTTCCAAAAAAACTGAATCAAAATCTGATCTGTGAAAATGGGTTAACTCTTATCTCATAGGTACCGATGCTAAGGAACCTGGAATATATAGCCTGCTACTATATAACCGGCAGCTACGCAACACAGGACTATGGATATTGTATGAGAGTCAAATACTACAGAGATCTCGCCTATGCAGTTTCCTTCCTCCCGTACTACTGGAGAGCGATGCAGGTAAAAACATAATCTAAACAGCATTGCTTTTCTTCCAAGTTATATTTCTTCTCTCCCAAGTTTGGGGTTTCCACTTTAAACAATACTGAAAAAGTCTCTGCCACAGTGTGCAAGGAGGTGGTTTGATGAAGGCGAAACGAGCCACCTAGTGAACCTAGGGAAGTACGTGTCAGCGATGTTAGCCGCCGGAACCAAAGTGGCTTACGAGAAAGAGAGGAGCATTGGTTGGCTCTGCCTTGTAGTAGCTATGTCAAGTATAGCCACAGTTTACCAATTGTATTGGGACTTTGTAAAAGATTGGGGTTTACTTCAACACAATTCCAACAACCCTTGGCTTAGGAACCAACTCATGCTTCGCCAGAAATCTATTTACTACTTCTCTATGGTACAAAATCCAAATCTTTCATCACCCAAATTCACATAAAACCCTATTAACAATCTTTAACTAAAGAAGCGTCGCGAATCTCTCTGATTTCTTTTTGTAGGTTCTAAACCTTGTTCTGAGGTTGGCATGGCTACAAACAGTTTTGCACTCAAGTTTTGAGCATGTGGATTACAGAGTCACAGGATTGTTCTTGGCTGCACTTGAAGTTATCAGGAGAGGACATTGGAACTTTTACCGGTAAGTATTAATCTTCCTTTAAGGATCTTTTCTTGGTATCAGATTCAGGATATATATACTGATGCTTGTGTGGACAAAACAACAAAACCGTTGTTGCAGATTGGAGAATGAGCATCTAAATAATGCAGGCAAGTTTCGAGCTGTGAAGACAGTACCGCTTCCTTTCAGAGAAGTTGATGAAGAAGACTGATCTGAATCGAATCGATTATCCTCATTATTAGCTTTGTCAGTGATTTGAAAGAACAAGAGAAGTAGAGAAGAAAAGAAGGGAGGAGAAGGATTTGTTCTTTTCTTGATCAACCATATTTTGTGATCTGATCAAGAATGTTTAACATTATTATTATTATTCTTGTCCGAAAATTGATGTAACTAAAAAGAATCTTACTTCTCCCTTCTTTCCTCATTGCTCACCCAAAAAAATTGAAAAAAAGAAAAAAAAAATTAGAGAAATAAGAAAATATCAATTTGCCGAGTAACCAATTTTTTGTATAACTCATTGAGAAAAAAGTATCCTAATTCAAATCCAAATTTGGCTGTAAAATTAGGAAAATTGCAATAGATAATAAAAAAAACCCAAAACTAAAAATCTAATCATTTTTTCACTATTTATCTCTAACTCTTCGTATATCTCTCTACCTCATTTGGTTACTTTCTTAATTTTATTATTTTTTTGTTATTCACCAAAATCACCTGTAAAAATATGATGATGAAATCAAGAAATTGTAATATTTTTTACATAAGTATGTGATATATGATAGATCTATGTTTTTTTTTTTTTAAACTCAAAGATAATTTTTCTTTATTTTAAAAATTTGCATGAATTTTATGTTATTTAAATAAATAAAACCATGATTTTAGGTAGATTTTCCAAATTAATACTCTTTTATTACGAAACAGAGTAAGGATTTGTTGATGTCTCTAGTTGACGTGGCAAGATCTGATACGTTGAAACCGTGAGAAAATCAACGGTGACAGTTCCTCCGTCCGAAAGCTTACCATTTTACTTATGAGGCGGCAATAATGTGAGAGACAAGACAAATTGACGCAAAACATGGCGAATACGGTGGCCGGTTTGTCTCCGGTTTTGGCTCCACCGGTAATTGTTAACCGGAAGCCAATCAGTTTCTACAAGCCGCATCTTCTCTCGTACAAGCAAAACCCTATACCGTTGAGAACTCCTCGTGTGATAGAGGTAACACGCAAGCAAAGGAATCAGTTGTTTTCTGTTTTTGGGTCACTCACTGATGATTCCGAGTCAAACCCAGAAGAAGAATCAGAGGTGATTGTAATGAAAGTTTGGGTCTTTCTTTCTTAAATGGTGTTTTGTGTCTCTCTTTGTCTTAATGGTATCTTTGTTGTTGTTGTTTTAGGGAAAAGTTGCTTCTGTAGATATAAAACTACCAAGAAGAAGTTTGCTTGTGGAGTTCAGTTGCAATTCATGTGGTGAAAGAACAAAACGGCTTATCAATCGTTTGGCTTATGAACGTGGTCTTGTCTTTGTCCAGGTTTAGTCTTTTGTGTTCTGTTTTCTTTGTTGTGCTCACCACGTGTTTGCTTAATTATCCAAGAGAGAGAGAGAGAGAGTTGTTAAAGGAGAGACATTGGTTGGTTTGATTGCCTTTAAAGTTCTTTTTTTTTCCCTTTCCTTTGGCAGTGTGGTGGATGTCTTCAGCATCATAAACTGGTTGACAATCTTGGTCTCATTGTTGAGTATGACTTCCGCCAAGAAACCTCCAAGGATTCGAGTACTACTGATCGAGTTTGATATAGGAATGTTACATCTTTTTCTTTTTTCTTTTGATTTCTGAGATAGGTATGTTCTTTTACGTTATGACTGGAAGTCATTTATGTTCCGCAAAGAATACAAGAAAAAAAAATGTATTATTTTATAATCAATGTGTTGGTATACAATCGGGAAAATTGTAGTTTTTCAAGTCGATAGCAAGAGAGCTAGAAATTTTAGGCCGTCATAGCTAGCAAAAAGGTAATTCCTAGTGCCGTATTGAGCCACATTCCTACTCGTCCTTCTAGCTGATTCAGGGCATTTGCTCCATTCTGTAAACCAAAAATTTAAGAAGAAGGTTTATATCATTCAATTTGGTGAGTGTGTGTGTATTTCTTTCAAGACTCTAGTTTAGTATGAGATTGTTACCGCGTTCTGAAATGGTGATGGTGCTGGAGCCGTGTCCTGGGAATCTGTTACGACTGGAGGAGATGGAGGGCTTGGGGGAATTGGTGCTGGAGCTGGGGCATGGTGATGCCTCTTGTGTTTGTGCTTTTTCTTGTGCTTGGCAGGAGCTGGTGCTGGAGTTGGTGGCAGAGTTATTGGTGTTATTGGTGAAGGCGCTTCTGCAGGGGGCGGTGAAGCTGGTGCTGGTGGTGGAGAAGTTGGTGCAGGTGGTGGTGAAGCTGGTGCTGGTGGGGGAGAGGTCGGTGCAGGTGGTGGTGAAGCTGGTGGTGGTGATACGGTTGGAGCTGAAACGGGCGGGCTTTGTGGTGGTTGTGGAGGCGGAGTTGCAGGGCTGGTTACTGGTGCAACCTTTGGAGCTGGTGATGAAGTTGGAGTAACTGCTGGTGGAGGTGTAACCGGTGGCGGAGTAGCTGAAACGGGCGGAACAACGGTGGTTGGAGGGGAAGCAGTGGTAGTCGGAGGTGGAGCAGTGGTTGGAGGTGGAACGGTGGTGGTTGGAGGCGGAACAGTAGTGGTTGGAGGCGGAGTACTGGTAGTGGAGGTTGCCGGTGAAGCGGCAGGTCCTTGTGCATTGACACTAGAAGGAGAAATAAGATAAGAGACTAAGAGAAGAGACCAAATGATTGAATGTGAAGCCATTTTGTTTGAGAAAGCTGCAGGAAACAATTGGTAAAGTATTGTGCGTATAAAAAGGTTTTAGGATTCTTGAGATTTCTTGAAGTATGAATGAAAAAAGTTTGGTGCAACGATTGGTTAGGTGGTTTTAAGAGATCAAGTCATAATCAGAATGCTACGTTGCTTCTAACTATGTGGGCAATAGCTATAACTTTAGGTCATTATTACTCACTAATCACATAAAATTGTCCCAACAAATAATAAAACGTGTTAACCATAAACTAAATGGGACCGATGGTTCCCTCGGACCTAAAACTGGTAACGAGTTAAGATCACTATTAAGAAACGCAAAAGGAAGACGACAATTAAACCAGTCCGGTATGACTCGGTTGGTGAAATTGAATTTGACCGAGTCGAGAAATTTGAGGATTTATTGGGCTTCGTATTGGGCTGGTTGAATATTTGGGTTTTTTCTAATATTGTAAGAAGAGCAGGCCGATATTGTGTAACAGTTGGTGTTAGAGGTGGATAAAAGAATGCAGCTGAAAAAGGTCCAAAACAAAACGGAACCTCTAGTATTTGGTTTTCTTCTCCTCATTCAACCTTTTTTCAAAAAAAAAATCTTGCTATTAGTAACTACCACTTTTTGGAGGTTAATATGTTATGGTTTATCAAATCTTGTCCATAAAGAATGTGTACCACCTATAAACTTGTCCATGAATCACTTGTTTGTAAGATATATATACAAAATTTGTTAGTACTGATAAAGATCATCATTCGTGCCACCAATCTTTAGATCATCCTTACATACTTACTTAGATACGTTTACCATAAAGAGAGGGAGATAAAACTGAACATACCAAACAAGAGAATCACATCGTGCCAATGTCAGATCATCCTTACATATTTACTCTAAAATGTTCAGGGCATTTCCAAACTCCCAACTTGTCGTCACGAAGATCACCAGACTTAGTGTCATGCAGATCAAGAATCTTCAAGTGCCTACAGGATGCAAGTTACTTGGCATATTTGTTTTGCCTTTGCTACCCTTTTTGTGCTCCATAGCTAGATTTGCTTTCGTTAGTTTTGATGCAGCAATTTTTTTGCTCAAATATCTTTTTTTCTCTCTCTGTGGGCAAGTTGAGATACTTAAAATGAGCCTCTCTACTATCGATAGTGATTTTACATAATCCTTGTCCTACGAAAGAAGAGATGCGTCTAAAGAATTTACTAATATTCGTTTCATTTTTGCGAAGAACCGTTACCACATTATTTTTCCTTTCTCTTGAAAGGACTCGAATGTCAGGGCATACAAAGTTATCACCTCTGATTACAACAATATTGTAATAATTATCTCTGATTACAATAATATTGTAAGCACCCACAGACCAACATCGTTAGTGAGTTCTTTTATAAGGTATTCATCTGCGACGTTCTTCTCATTTGATTGGACATAAATCAACCGCACACCTTATTCAAAGTACGAATTCTTTTTGTCGAATAGCATTTTGTAAAAATCGCCTAGAAACCTTTTAAATTTTAGAAAAAGTATATATATATATATATATACAAAATTTGTTTAGCCGAATTAGACTAAATTTAAGTTTTTTGGTTAAAATAGTCCAATATTACTAATTAATTATAGTTAAAATGTTAGGTTTTTTAAGTCAAATTTTGATGAACAAGTTTTGATAGATCCAAACATATTATGGACAAGTTTTTGATGGACAAATTATAAAAAGTGGTAAACATTTCCAAAGTACCTAATCCAATTAAAAACTTATACATATATATTATAAAAAAAAAAAGAACCCCCACACACTAGGGATGAAGAGGCCTTATCATCTGCTCATGAGCTCTTTCGCACATACAATTCTCCGCGTACCAAAAATAAATAATGGTACGTAAAATATCCAAAAAGTAAACAATATTTGGTACGTGAAATATCTGTTGTGTATATTATGATCCAATAGATGTTGTGTATATTATGACTAAAATAATGTTTGTTAATATCAGAAAGACGTGATGATATAATATGGTGATGTCGATGATGGTTTTGTTACGTGGCTTATGTGTATGTATGTATTTATAGATAATAGTACTCAAGAGGTTGGTTAGAAGATAGACGCTAAGGACCGGTGAGATTTGTAGGTAGAGTGACATGTGTTGGACACTAGCCAATTGGGCTTCTCTGTTTGCCTTCCCATTTGGATGCTCTTTCTCTAGGATTGTGGCAGTTAGATTCGACCTAATTTTCTTTCTTATCTCTTTCTTAATTTTCCATTTTTGGTTTTACTCACTCGCTATTTTTTCTTTTAATTACCTTGTTTTTGTGTGTGTGTGTGTGTGGTCCATCGTCTTTGCTTGCATGTGTGTATTATTGAAAGATAGTCCTAGTTATAGCGAAGAAAGAAGTTGTGATTATTTGGTGTATTGTTATCTAGTTATCTAGAATTTTTAACTGAAATTCTCCCCCAAAACATAAAGCATTTGATTATTTAGTAATAGTTTTCGATTCATTCAACATAACCTAAAGAGAAAGAAAAAAAAGGTTATAAAGTCGAGCTCCAAAAGTAGTAATAAATGGAAAAGGAAAAAAAAAAGATAGAGGAGCCAAAAGAAAATAAGACAGGACTAAAGATACATATAATTGCGTCAAAAGGAAGACGGAAAAAGAGCAACGATGTTGTCCTAACCAAAATGGTGTCCTTAGAGAGGATTCGAATGGGATGTTCGGAAATATCTAAAGTCTCCGATATGATGTATCATATACATACGAAGACAATCTTCAACTAAATTTATACTTACGAAGACAGTCTTCCACTAAATTTTAAATGGTCAAGTAAGCTCTAATACTTTTGGCTGTTGTTTTTTATTTTTCTGCTTTAAATAGAAAATCTTCTTTCAAAAAAAAGTAAGCTCTAATAATTGAGAAATTACAAAAGTAGCACATTCATTAATCTAACCAAATTCATTAATAGCCGCCATACATTTATTACATGTAGTTATATGTAGCAAGCTTTAGTATACAATTATTTACGTTGGTAAATAATGGTATGTATTATGTGTTATTTGCGAATAAGAGGTTGAAACTCCAGACTATCCGCAAGCAAATTTAAGACAGGTTTCCCACACATAATATATGACATATCATAAAATAAATATAGGAATATTCATATACAATAGTATGCATTTCACTTTTATTACATAGAATATATGATATTTCATATAAGTAGCATAATGGATTGTAGTATTGTCGTTGTTGTGTTATCACTTATATTCGAATTTTTATAATGTACTGTACATTTTTTACAAACAGCAAAAACAAAAATAAAAGAAAAAGTCAAGTGTAGGGAAGTCTAAAATGTTAATTTATAATAAATTAAAAATGGGTCAACATGTTAACTATTTTCTCAAATCACATTTTAGTGGAATTTTTGTCTCGGTTAACTGAAGATTCCGTAAACCGCGTGGATTTCATCGTCAACATCTTAAAGTCATTATTTCTTTAGGGAAAAAGTCACGTAAATACCAATCACAACTTTAGACTTATGGCTACCAACTTTATTTAATTATTCAAGCACCACACGAAGATATATAAATATATTTATTGGCCGTATAATAGGAGTATAAACATTTCCAATAAAAATCGAATTCAGTACACTGAATCACAAATAAACAAACAAACATGGATCTCTTATAACATTCAAAGATAAATGAATGAATGTAACCATCAAGATCATAGGTAATTTATTTATTTACAACCAAAAACTGTGAAGCATTTCAGTTCCACATCGACTCAATTAACTCATTCTGGTTTATTTTGCATTCTATGTTTTCTTTGTTAAAGCTAATAAGGTTGCATTTGAAACTAAAATTTTCAATTTGCTCTGTGTTTCATTTTTGTTTATCATCGCTGGAAGAAAATAGACAATAATAAATAATGAATGTTAAATTATGGTCTATATTCGATCGTTACTAATCCTTTAACCAAAAAAAAAAAAAGAATTTCTTTGTTATGGACTTTAGCTTTCTGTCGGCTTCTACCATCTTCGTGGCAAGCTCTCCTCATTCATGTCAACATCAATTATTTATTTTCTTCACGTCAACATCAATTTATGAATAAATAATCGGTATCATGCATTATAATTTTTTTGTTCACATATTATACGTACGAACTTTTTAGAAGCTTCTTTCTCTCTTATATTTTCTTTAACGCCATACCGACGGGGCGACAACCACCTAAGATATATGCCGACTAATATAATCAACCATTACAAATATTCAAATGTTAGAGAAGGTTTGTTGCTTGCTAGAGTTGATTATTAGTTTGGATCATTTTAGGGGGAATATATCGTGTACCTCACTCTGGTTTAGTTGTTTCAGACATCTTTATCGTGTTAATCTATGTAATTCTTCAATATATGTTTTTCTTAATGAAAAATATGCTAGACTTTGAAAGTAATTGACAAATAGGGATACCGAATAAATTTTATATAATTACTGAAGGTACTTTCGTTTTGCATGGGAATATTGGGGATATTCTTTAAATTTGATTGATGGTCTAACTGCTAGGTTTTTAATTCTTCGCAAAAGTTTTATTTTCCTTTTTTTTTTTGGTCTGACATTAATTATTGAGAGACGAGAGTGACATCTCGCAGCGCTTGCGCAAACAAATTCATAGTATATTACAACTTTGTTATAAAGAACTAAAATTATGTTAGAGATTAGCAAATATACCATTTACCACAAACCAACGGACCAACAACTCTAATAGGCGCGATCCATTTCCCGACTTTGACTGCTGAGTGCTGACTAGCGACCGAGGAAATGGATGCAAATGGTTTTCGTGCCAAATTGTCATCACATACACTGATACACATAATTACATAACGTTCGAGCATAGCAATACAGCTTGAGTGGTCCTTGACATTGTGAAATAAAATAGTGTTTCGATAAGAGAAATAAGTAGGGATTTATGAATTATATCTAATATAAAATTAGCTTTCAGAAAAAAAAAACATATATATAATGTAAATCTTAGTCTAATAAAGACGGTTGATAAAATTTTCAGCTTATGTTTGGATTTGTCGTTAATCAAATATATTTTAGGTTTGTTTTTATATAAGTTTTTAATTAGTTTTCTCTCTCTTTCGACTCAGTTCGAATTCAAATCCGATTTTTCAATTAAAAAACGATGAATCTATTTAAAACATATCAAAGTATAGTTTGCTTCCCGGATCGCTAATTTTGATTAGGTTAAACATTGTTCTAGATCGACCGGATTAAACGAATACGAAAATTACCCCAAAACTATACTGACTTTATCATGGTTGGATATATACAAAGTATCTGGATAATGTGACATATGCGATATTATATGTTGTCACGGTAGTTAGAAACTGAGAACATAAGAATAAGAAATGAGTATAGATATCCAGATAATAAAAAAAGTTATCCTAAATTCAGATATTTGGAGAAAATCCCAAATTTTGAATTAGGTCTAAGTATTATATAAAATTTAAATCCAATCGCTCAACTTTTTAAACGACTTCTAAAGTACTGGATAAGCCATGCATTAAAAATTTATCAAACTTGGCGATACATCTATGTCATATTACAATAAAATAAGAGTCGACCTCTTAAGATTAAAATAAGTCATGCGACAGAAACTATGCAAAAGTTACTTAAAAGAAAATAAACCGGATGCGTATCGCCGTAAAGTGAAATTTGCTTGGGGTCATAATGATCACCTACACTATGATCAATTGCACATTTGTGAACATTTAAATTCTTATAAAACATTAATAATGTTATAAATAAGTATAATTTATCATTTATGATCAGAAAATTAAGTATAAGTAAAGACAAAAACTTTATATTTGAGAAAAAGAGGTATTGAAAATAAATTAATAAACGAAAGAAGGTGATGGTATCCTAGTGGTAAAGGGCTCATAGCTGTGAATACTACTACCCGGGTTCGATTCCTATCCACAACGGATTTAACATTTTTTCCGTTGGGGCGCTTGACCCTACTTGTAGGGATAGTCGGGAATGTGGCTGCCCGGACACCAGAATTATCAAAAAAAAAAAAATTAATAAACAAAAATTTTTTATTATTGTGTTGTAATTTATGAATGTAAAAGTGAATTACGACTCGTTTATATACAGAGAGTAAATAGCTGAGTTATCGTGTTTTACATAAACAGTGATGGTTGACAAAAAAAAAATAAATAGTGATGATGAATTCTACATAAATTTAATTAACCAATAGTATTTTAGACATGGCACCTATATATGTATTTAATTTTGTGCTTATATGAAAGTTACTTTTAGTGCAATCATCTCTATGATATGTTCTATTGTTATCTTTGTAATATACAAAAGAAATATCTATTAACCAAGTTGTATTGGTCCAGTAATAAAGTAGAGTTAATAGTTATACGTTTATTGGATTCGAGAAATATTGATCACGTGAATCCAAATAATTCAAAATGTTTTTTTTATTCCATAATTAATTTTAGGACTTAAAAATCTTTTATAATCACTTGAATTATGATATATATATATAGTACTTTTATGTGTTTTAATTTTAAAAATAAAAATTAATTATCTAAAATTATAGTTAAAAATTTGTGAAAAATCATTCTAAAAAAAATATTTCAATGAATTTAAATTCGACTAGTGACACAACAACAACAACAACAGTACTTCCATTAAAGAGGGGACAGACATATAAGCCATACATCGAGAATTCACTAAAGCTAAGTAATCTATACTATCACACACATACACATCACAGTTTACGTCAGAGATAACATCTTCACTCCATTCATCCCCTCTCAAAACTTCTAGTAGAGAACCATTCACCTGAGTGCATTTACCTTCCACAGAGTTCTAATCACAGTACATGTCTTAGGAAAATATCTTTCTTTCGCTGCCTTTTTATAAGTTCGTTAGACACCAAATTAGACGTTGGATCACATTTTGACAAGGCTCAGAACCCAGCCTACTCTCCCTCCTCCCGGTCTCAGCCCTCCAGCCATTCGCACTATCGAATTTTTGGAAATAAATTTATCTGTCTTCCGAGGAACCACTCCAATCATGTTATTGTCTTAAAAAAGAATGCTGCGCCATAACCAACTATGAAAGGAGGAAGTAGATCCCAAACTCCAAGATTATTCAAGATAAGTTCACTCTTAGATGTTCAGGTGTCAATATATGGCCTACTCATGAACACCAAAAAAAATTAGCATTAACATGTTCCCTGACCACGAACAATCCTCTAGAATATTTAATCGTTTGATGGATTTTTAAGATCCTTCCGAACAGAGTTTAATCTTTACTAATTTCAAGAAAAAGTGCTAGTACTTGAAACGATGTTAAAATGATTGTACTTAATACGATGATTGTGTGTGCATGGAACAAAATACATAAAATAGTTTGATAGTGATCTTTAGAATCTATTATTGAATTTTATAAACTCTTCATTGTTGTAGCATACTTATGGCTAAGACAGGAGAAAACCTACGAGGCTACAAACAAAGAGTATGCCTCTACATATATATATATATGATACTTAGAAACAGAAGTTTAGTTTTTATTTTTTCTTGGTCACTAAACTCTAAGCAGAAGTTGATTAATTGCATAAACTGTTAGAACAGCAAATCTAACGATCTAGGAACCAACATGATTAGTTCAATTTTCTATTTTTAAGAAATTATGAAGTAGGGACGGGCAAGATGTTAACCACGAAGTACTAATTTGTGAACCGGGAATTACATTTAGGTGAAACTTGAAAGCAATATTCATGCAATAAATGAAGCATACCAAACTATAACAAAGCCGGTGGCATGTTTTATGCATTAAAGTCAAAGTTCCTCTAATAACCATACCAAATTCTAGAGAATATAAAGTCATTCGCCCAACTCATTAACATAGAAAAAAATGCGCAAAATATAATTCTAGGCAATTCAACCGCAATTAAATTAACAAGAAAAATAAGATGATTACTAATATGATAAATGTTTGTGAGATTTTTAGTTTTAAACCAAACAAAAATTGGCATCTGAAATTACATTTTCTTTTCAAAGAATATGATATTACATATTTCTTTCTTTAAATCAAGACTATGATATTACATTTAGGAGAAAGGATGTGAACTATTACATAAAGAAATTGAATATGTATGAAGTGATATTTAAGTCAATTTATTTTCATTTTATTTTCAGTGATGTTTTGTTCATTACAAATTACTATTTCTTTTACTTAATTATCCTTCAAATAGGAAAATTATTTCTAATTGTTTTACTTCTTGTTTTACCCCTTACCAAAAAGTAATATTATACTTAATTCAAAATCATTTAAAGTGTCTTACATTTATGTGTTATAACACTAAAAATGCTATTGGAATTGAAAGCAATTTTAACTATTTCATTAAGATATTTAAACTAAAAATATATTTATGAAAATATGGAATACAACAAACCTCACACACTTAACCACATATAATCATTCAGATATTAATAATAAAAAAATATAATATATTATATTAACTATTATATTTCCCTGTTCATCTTTATTTTATGGTACTTTTTATATAAAAAGAGTTATTACATCATCCATACAATAAAAAGAAAAATAAAATTTTCTCACATATGTTATGATATAACTTTTCAAAAACAAACATAAATTATGAGAATCCGCAAAAATAGATAGCATGATTTAGCTGACTTTCAAATTTATAATCATGTATGTGATTAATCAATTTCTCTAGTTGAATTTCATAATTAAGTGGTATGATATAAATATATTTTTATAACTTGATAGAAATTTTAATATCAGAATTAGTCAATATTTCTATAGTTCGATCATATAATAGGATGGTTAAGGTTTAATTGTTTTGTGATTGTAGTCCTTTGCATGTTATTCTATCAAAATATATAAATATTTTAAACTATTGTAAATTGTTATAAGATAAATTAAAAAGACCAATTAGTCTATAGCAATTATGAAAATGTAAAAAAAAAACATAACCCAATGTGAGATGTATATTACTTTTTAGTATATTTTGAGTTTGTTTGAGTGAGGAGCTGTATGTTGGAGAAACATTGTAAAGGGTAACTTCTGGGATTGGTGATTTAGCCGATAGGCAGTAAAAATTAACTCCACTCCCTTCAATGTCCAAGATGATCTCTTTCCTTTGACTTTTGGTTCCGGATGGATGCTCTTGTGGCAATGACAAAGTTAAGATGGTTTTTGAAAAGACAAAATAATGGTTATCCTTCTAAAGATTTTCTGATGGTTCTAAGAGATAAGATAACTAGATGAAATGCTAAGTATATATGATGAGAAAGAGTAGGTATATTTCTAGGTCTGGTGGAGTCCAGTTAGATCAATATACTTTCATAGATAGTTTTATCTGTACCACAAATATCCATATATATAGACTATTTATCATATATCAAATTCACGATTAACAGTTGTATTTTTAACTTACAAATTAAACTACAGTGAATAAATCTATTTACACCATGCTAAATTTTTTTGATAAAGTTATCTTCAGATAATCTATATATATAATTTTGTATTCTCTGGATCTTTGATCACTAAACATGGTGTAGAACTCTTAATAACCATTCATCAACTACGGAAATATGGACGTTTTGACATGTAGAAAATGATTTTTAGAAAAAAAGAAATCAAATATTCTACTTTAGAAAGAAAATGAAAAAGGTGAATAAGTACATTATGGTTTCAAAATAGAACATTGGACCTAAATTCCCTACTTAAAAAAAGTATATATGTCACTCCTATTTACGGTTGGGTTACCATAAGGTCCATAACGACCAATTCTTTGTTGTTGCAAAGAGTTATAGCAACAATATATAATACACAAGTAATTCAAAGTAAAGATAGACAGAGAGAGAGAGAGTAGAAAATAATAATAAAGAAAAGAAGAATTCATTCATGCAATAGATGCATCTTCTGATTTAAAGTGTTTGACCCGCATTTTGTGTTTGGTCACCTTCTCCGCCATGACGGCGCATCTAATGTTCCTCCAATCGATTCTTCTTTCTTCCTCCCCTCTCTAACCAAATTGATTCTCACTTTTGTTCTATGTTCTTTCTGAAAATCCGACACTACAATTCTCTCTTGAGGGAGGAGAGATCATATTAGTGTGTCTCTGTCTTGTTTTTTTTTTCTTTTCTTTGTCACACTTTTTATTATCCTATTTTCTCGGGGAAATAAGACAGACTTTTTCCTTCTCTCTCTCTCCCTCTCTCTCTCTCACTATCTCCATCTGTTTGAATGTTTTTCTTTTTAATCTTTTTTCTGAAAAAAAATGATTAGCAGCATTTGATTTGCTGTTATTACGTGAAACATTATTTTTCCTAGGGGAACAACCATGACTTGTCCGAATCTTGGCACTTTCTCTGTGTTTGTTTCTTGTTCGTCTTCGTCTTCCCAAATTTTGTTTGAAAAAAATTTGGCTATAAAAGAAACAGAGAAAGTCACAAAATTCATGAGATCCCACCACTCAAACAGCTCCTTAATAGCTGTTTAGTTTCCAACTTTCTTGGCTTTCAGATTAAGAAAAAAAATCTCATAGATCACAAGTGTACCATTTCTTGAAAAGATTCATACAAATAAAAACATTATCACCTCTCTCTCTCTCTCTCTCAGTCACTCAATCTTCGTTGAGAAAGAGAGAAAGAAAGAAAGAAAGAAAGAAAGAAAGAAAACAAATTTGAGGTAACCGGAGAGTCTCGCAGAAAACGAGGTCGGAGGATATTAACCCGTCACGGTCTTCTCTGCTTTTCCTTGTTTCGGTTGGTTTGAGGTCCTGCCAAACTTCGGTATTGTCTTTTTTTCTCTTTTCTCTTTTCTTTTTCTTTTTTTCCCACTTCTTTACAAACAAAAAAATAAATAATTATTATTATCTCAGTTTATTCGTTTTTAAACTGTTCTCGCGGGTGTTAAAATAATTCAGTTGAGTCACACAGTTTTAAACAAGTGTTCGAATCTCTCATGAGTATTGGCGTTTCTTACTCGTTTTTCGTGTCTTGTTTTTTTTTATAGTTTCAGGGTTTTCTTGAATATCTGAAAAAAAAGATTCAAAACTTTTTTTTGTCTTCTGTAGATCTCTTTCAATGGCAGGAAGTGGAATAAAGAGACGGAGAAGGAGAATACAACTAAGCAAGCTATACACATTAACATGTGCTCAAGCATGTTTCAAGCAAGACCATACTCAAATCGGTGGACCTGGTTACTCTCGGGTTGTCTTCTGCAACGAGCCGGATTCACCTGAAGCTGAGACAAGGAACTACAGTGACAACTACGTTAGAACCACCAAGTACACTCTCGCTACTTTCTTACCTAAATCACTCTTCGAACAATTCAGGAGAGTCGCCAATTTCTACTTCTTGGTCACTGGAGTCTTGTCTTTCACTCCTCTTGCTCCTTATACAGCTGCCAGCGCCATTGTTCCTCTCCTTTTCGTTATTGGTGCTACTATGGTTAAAGAAGGTGTTGAAGATTGGCGACGCAAGAAACAGGTACTCGTTGATTCTTTTTCTTTCGAAGTTGTCGTCTTGTTCTGAATCTGAGAGTTTGGATTTGTCTGAATAAAATGGAACCTTTGTCATGTGGTTTTGTTAGGATATTGAGGTGAATAATAGGAAAGTTAAAGTGCATAGAGGAGATGGGAACTTTGATTCTAAGGAGTGGAAGACTTTGATCGTTGGAGATATAGTGAAAGTAGAGAAGAACGAGTTTTTCCCTGCAGATCTTGTTTTGCTCTCTTCTAGCTATGAAGATGCTATTTGCTATGTAGAGACGATGAACCTCGACGGTGAAACCAATCTGAAAGTTAAACAAGGACTAGAAGTAACTTCGTCCTTGCGTGAAGACTTTAACTTCAAGGGCTTTGAGGCTTTTGTCAAATGCGAGGATCCAAACGCTAACTTGTATTCCTTTGTTGGAACCATGGAGCTTAAAGGATCCAAATACCCTCTCTCACCTCAACAGCTTCTCCTTAGAGACTCAAAACTCAGGAACACGGATTTCATCTTTGGCGCGGTTATCTTCACGGGTCATGACACAAAGGTTATACAGAACTCAACAGATCCTCCATCCAAGAGAAGCATGATTGAAAAAAAGATGGATAAGATCATCTACCTCATGTTCTTCATGGTGGTTTCAATGGCGTTTCTTGGTTCTGTCATCTTTGGAGTTACAACAAGAGATGATTTCAAAGATGGTGTGATGAAGAGATGGTACTTGAGACCAGATAGCTCAAGTATCTTCTTTGATCCCAAAAGAGCTCCTGTGGCTGCGATCTATCACTTTCTAACCGCGGTTATGTTATACAGTTACTTCATTCCAATATCTTTATATGTCTCAATAGAGATTGTTAAAGTCCTTCAGAGCATCTTCATTAATCAGGACATCCACATGTACTACGAGGAAGCGAACAAGCCAGCTCGTGCAAGAACCTCTAACCTGAATGAAGAGCTTGGTCAAGTGGATACAATTCTCTCGGACAAGACGGGAACATTGACTTGTAACTCCATGGAGTTCATCAAGTGTTCTATTGCGGGGACAGCTTATGGCCGTGGTGTTACAGAGGTTGAGATGGCTATGGGAAGAAGAAAAGGTTCTCCTTTGGTGTTTCGGAGCAATGAGAGTGATGATGAATATAGTAAAGAGGCATTTGCCGAAGAACCAACGGTGAAAGGATTCAACTTTAGAGATGAGAGGATAATGAATGGGAACTGGGTCACTGAAACTCACGCTAATGTCATTCAGAAGTTTTTCAGATTACTTGCAGTATGCCATACGGTGATACCTGAAGTAGATGAAGACACAGAAAAGATCTCTTACGAGGCTGAGTCGCCTGATGAAGCAGCATTTGTTATTGCAGCGAGGGAGCTTGGGTTTGAATTTTATAACAGAACTCAAACTACCATATCGATAAGAGAGCTTGATCTTGTGACTGGCAAACGAGTTGAAAGGTCGGTTCCATCTCCTCTCTTCTTTATCTTTCTTTTAACTTACTTGAGTACTGAAATGGCTTTGTGTTGCAGGTTGTACAAAGTCCTGAACGTTCTTGAGTTCAACAGCACGAGGAAAAGAATGTCAGTGATAGTGCAGGATGAAGATGGAAAGCTCTTACTACTTTGTAAAGGAGCAGATAAGTAAGTGTGACCTGTGACTTCAGAAAAAATCTTTACAAAGTCTTCCTTTTAGACTTATTTCTTCCCACTTATTTCTTTTCCCAGTGTTATGTTTGAAAGACTTTCCAAGAATGGTAGAGAGTTTGAGGTGGAAACAAGGGATCATGTGAACGAGTATGCTGATGCAGGGCTGAGAACTTTGATACTTGCATACCGTGAACTTGATGAGAAAGAATACAAAGTTTTCAATGAAAGAATCAGTGAAGCCAAGAGCTCGGTTAGTGCTGATCGAGAATCATTGATAGAGGAAGTCACAGAGAAAGTTGAGAAAGACTTGATCCTTCTTGGAGCTACTGCTGTTGAGGATAAACTCCAAAATGGAGTAAGCAAGCCACTGATGTTATACATATAACTATTTTTGGTGTATTGAATCAATTATCTTATCCCTTTATCATTGATTTTTCCTTCAGGTCCCTGATTGCATTGACAAGCTTGCTCAAGCAGGAATCAAGATTTGGGTTTTGACTGGTGACAAAATGGAGACTGCTATCAATATTGGGTATCGATTTCTGGGTATCACCTTAATATTATCTACTCTTGAGTTCACGCATACAGTTTTTTGTTCATTCTCTCCACTCTATGAACCCTTTTGTCTGTATCTCTTTGACAGCTTCGCTTGTAGTTTGCTCAGACAAGACATGAAGCAGATCATAATCAACTTGGAAACTCCTGAAATCCATTCACTGGAAAAAACTGGAGAGAAAGATGATATTGCAAAGGTTAAAAGAAATAACCAAGACATTGATATTTCAGCAGAAGTTTTATGTAGATGCATGATGCATGAATGTAGATGAATGATTGGTTGATTTTATCTTGCAGGCATCAAAAGAGAATGTCTTGTTGCAGATAATTAATGGAAAAGCTCAGCTAAAGTATTCTGGTGGGAACTCTGATGCTTTTGCTTTGATCATTGATGGGAAGTCACTCGCTTACGCGTTGGATGATGATATAAAGCACATCTTCTTAGAACTAGCTGTTGGTTGTGCTTCTGTCATTTGTTGTCGTTCATCACCAAAACAAAAAGCGCTGGTCAGTTGTTTTTTTAGCTTGTTCTTTGGTTATACTTTTGTTGTTGTCAAGATTTTCTCAAGAAGTACATCACAATGTAGGTGACAAGACTAGTAAAATCTGGAAACGGTAAAACAACGTTAGCGATTGGTGATGGCGCGAATGATGTTGGAATGCTTCAAGAAGCAGATATAGGTATTGGGATTAGCGGCGTGGAAGGCATGCAAGCTGTAATGTCAAGCGACATTGCGATTGCTCAATTTAGATACCTTGAACGTTTGTTACTAGTCCATGGACACTGGTGTTACAGAAGGATATCGACGATGGTATGTACCCCTTATTGTGCCGTGAGTCTCTTAATATTTTGAATAATTTTGGCTTGACACTAGTTTTCTCTATTTCACAGATTTGCTACTTCTTCTACAAGAACATTACATTTGGTTTCACTCTCTTCTTATATGAAGCATACACAACATTTTCATCGACACCTGCTTACAACGACTGGTTTCTATCTCTTTACAATGTCTTCTTCTCGTCCCTGCCGGTTATTGCTCTTGGTGTTTTCGACCAAGATGTATCTGCACGGTACTGTCTCAAGGTAAATTTCTTTTTCTCATTGCATTACAACAGCTTTATCTTCTCACATGTCAGACAATTTGTGTACCAACCTCTTCCTTTTGTCTTGGTTTCACAGTTTCCACTGTTATACCAAGAAGGTGTTCAGAACGTTCTCTTCAGCTGGCGCAGGATACTTGGATGGATGTTCAACGGATTCTACAGTGCAGTAATCATCTTCTTTCTTTGCAAAAGCTCTCTCCAATCTCAAGCTTTCAACCACGAAGGAAAGACGGGAGGAAGAGAGATCTTAGGTGGGACAATGTACACATGTATCGTTTGGGTTGTGAATTTGCAGATGGCATTAGCTATCAGTTACTTCACACTGATCCAGCACATTGTCATCTGGGGGTCCATCGTCGTCTGGTACTTTTTCATCACGGTGTACGGAGAGCTTCCCACAAGAATATCGACCGGTGCATATAGAGTCTTTGTTGAAGCTCTGGCACCTTCACTTTCTTACTGGGTCATCACTCTCTTTGTGGTTGTATCAACGTTGTTGCCATACTTCATCTACTCTGCGGTTCAGATGAGGTTTTTCCCAATGTACCATGGGATGATACAGTGGCTAAGGTACGAGGGCCAGTGTAACGACCCTGAGTACTGTGATATGGTGAGGCAAAGATCGATACGGCCTACAACGGTTGGGTTCACCGCAAGATTAGAAGCTAAAAAGAGATCAGTGAGGAGATCAGAGCCTGAATCGTGACAAACGCACGGACGTAGCATTTTCAACTGACTAGCAGGACGTAAATACCAACCGTAAGTACATGAAAGCAAGAAGCCTTCTTGCTTCAGACAGTCAGAACCCCAGACTGGATCGGAGAAGGCTGGTTAACCAGTTGTTGTACATTCTGATTCTTGCAGCCTCGCCTGATTAAGATACGAGAACTTATAGAACATCTGATTATGTGAATTACGTTACGGAACAGCTGAAAATTTATACATCAGCGTTCCAGTAGAGAGATAGCCAGTGGTTGCATCTAAGTCTTTCCTCTTCTTTTTCTCTTTCAAGATTCCTTTTAATCTATACTTGTCATCATTCTTAGAGAAATGAAGAGTGCATAGAGTTATATACCGCTTTGGCTTGGTCCTCTTAACGCTTCATTATTTGGATTCTTGAATCCAGTAAGACATTTGTGTGATGAGCAATGACAAAGGAATGATCATTGTTTTCAGCTATTTCGTATTGTGAGTTTCCGAAATCCAAATCGTTTGTAGACTCTCCTTGTCGCCAGAAACTCCCAAACACAAACTCTCCCTCCATGGAAAGTTCCTGCATCATCTCCTCAATATCTTCCATGCAACTAACTCTCGGCCCATCACCAGACAAATCCTCCTCTCCTCTGCAATCCTCCTCCTTTGTAGGTAGGAAGCTTTTCGTGTCTTTTCTCTTCTTTCCTCTGAGCCTCCTGATCACAAACTTCTTCATCTTCTGAGCAAGTTTACGAGGAATTTTGAAGAAGATGAAGATAAAGACTTGTAGCATAAAGCACTCGTAGCAGCAACAGAGGACAACACAATCAGCTGCAAAAGCGCCACAATCTTGTTCCATTATTCTTGATGCATTATTAATGCTAAGGTAAGCAACAAAGATATAAAGGAAAGGAGGAGATGGAGAAAACAGAGATTAAGAGGTTACATCGGATTGTGTCAAAGGAATAGGTTCCTTTGCCAATATTGGTATCAACAATGCAACGCAAAGCAACATCCATGTGTTTGTTAAGTATTTGTTTTTGCTCATACTGTATTGAATCCACATGGGATTTTAGACATCTTTTAAAAGCATTGTTTAGGAATCTTGGACGTCAAAGCAACTAACAATCTTTCGTTACATACTTTCCTTTGATTATACTCTCCATCACGGTGATTCACAGGGGTAAATCAGTCTTCTTAGATGTATAACTTGAGACAGATGAACACACAATGAGAGAGACAGAGAAAGATACTTTGTTGATTTATCACAAGTGTAAAAATGAGACAACATGACGAGGAGGTAATGTCACAGAATATGCAAACAGTAAAAGAATTAAAAAATAGATACAAAAAGTACTTTTATGTAAGAAACAAAACCTCTCTTGTTCAAGAACATAAATAAATCCCTTATTCCTCATCCTCCTACCTCATGCTCCTCTGTCTCTGCAAATTGTATTTGGTAATCTCATTAGTTTCACCACATGGAAACACAAATCAAGAGTAAACAAAGAAACAAGAGGAGATTCTTACTGTTTTGGGCACTCAAGATGGTTCTGCTCTGAGAAGTGCGGGCTTGAGGAGCAAAAAGATGGTAGATTGTCAGACAAAACTTGGATGTTCTTGATGGGTTTTGTTGCCTCTAATGCCGAGAGAGAAAAAAACAATGTTGTGTATGATATTTACACGTTTTCGTCTCTGCTGTTGTAACTACTGTGTGTGAAAAAATCTGTACTATAATTTTGGCTACCAAATGCCATTCTTCTGAACAATCTGATCTCTGCTGACTGTTGAGCTGAGTCAAAGACCTCGCTTGCACCTAGTCTCATCCCGTTGGTGAGATCTTCCGCAGATAAACTCTCAAGAGCTCTCACAATCTGCACTCAAAAAAAGAAAAAACTAAGATTACTTTCAAGTCTTAAGCAACTAAAAACTGAAAGAAAGAAAAAGAAAATGTATGTACTTGTCCCATCCGAGGTCTCTTGGCAGCTAAATGGCGTACGCAGGCTCCAGCTGCTTCAATCATTCTAAACATTTCCGAATCCACATAGTTTCCTCCAAGCCTAGGATCGGCTAAAGAATCAAACTCCTCGGTTTCGATGGCATGACTTATCAGAGGCCGCGCCTGCAAACAAATAGTGAAACCGCATGAGGATTGGTCATGTTTTACATGTTATAGGGAGGTTTAAAAACAGCAAGCGTACCCATTCAACAAGGCTCTCCTCTCCTAGTGGTTGGGATGTATCCACCGGTTTACGTCCAGTGATTAACTCGAGCAGAACAACTCCAAAGGAGTATACATCTGATTTCTCTGTTAGTTTCCCACTTGATGCATATTCAGGAGCCAAGTAGCTGAAAAGATATATGAATGAACAAACATTTCAACTAAGATGACAAATATGTGACTTTAGATTTGTGCCCTTTAATCAAACTAGGCAAGCACGTACCCAAATGTTCCCATAACCCTTGTGGTGATATGAGTGTTACAGTCAAGAGCTAATCTTGCAAGACCAAAGTCAGAAACCTATATAACAACGAGAAATTCGAATACTGTTAAGCCACGATGTAACTTTGCAACCTTGAAAAGCCAGAATAGGAGACTAATGTGTACATACCCGGGCATCAAAGTTGTCCTCTAAAAGAATGTTAGACGACTTAATGTCCCTATGAATAATACGCGGATGACCTGACAGTAGACAATTCCGTAAGAATAGCCAAATGGTTTTAGAGGTTATCCTTAGACTAGGACTTGACCAGAAGAAAACATCAAAGAACTCAAAGATTGATACAAAATTTAGAAACTTTTTTCCAAAGAGATGATGGTTGGAAAATGAAATATGACTGAAAAGGTTAAAACTGGTGTGCTAAGGAACAACTTACAATCTTCATGGAGATAAGCCAGTCCACGAGATGCTCCAGCAGCGATTTTAACACGTGTTGCCCAGTCAAGAACTTCTTTGGATGCTATTTAGAAAACGTAGAAGATAGTGTAAGTACCAGTGTGGTGTGTGTGTTTATATATGAATTGTAATCTATGTTTTCTTACCATGAAGATGGAAGTAAAGGTCGTTGTTGGAGACAAAATCATAAATGAGCAATCTACGGTCATCAGAGATGCAATGTCCCACGATCGAAACCAAATGTCGGTGATGGATTCTGCTAAGCGTCTCAACCTCAGCTTTGAACTCTCGATCACCTTGTCCTCCACCGACTTTAAGTTGTTTCACAGCGACTACTCTCCCATCTGGTAATATCCCTTTATATACACAGCCAAACCCACCTTCACCCAATAGATTCTCTTGCGAGAACCCATTTGTTGCCTTTACAAGTTCTTGATACGAAAACAAGGCTTTCGAATTGCCTAAGCCTCCAGATTGTGATTGTGAGAAATACGTATGATAACTCCCTGAACGCTTTCCAGATACTACAGGTGCAGATGACTGCGTCCTAAAAAAAGCTGAATCTGTACATTATGTAATGAGAAATCTAAGAACTAGCACACACAAGAGAAACAAAAGTGACATATTAATCAAACGAATACCTGATCTTGGAGAAGAGGAGCTCATTGGTGATGGTGTAACATAGCCACCACTAACAGCTGAAAGCCGTTTCTCTCGTCTTCTTACGCACCAGACAAAGAGTCCGATAAGACTGAACACAACAAGCGCCACTGCAACAGTGATGCCAACCACAGCCCCAGTACCAATGCCACTACTACGAGTTGAGTTTGAAGTGTCAGGAGCACTAGGAGTAGGGTTGTTTTGAGGTGGACTGTTGGAACCTGGTACAGGAATATCCGAAGGAGAATTTTGAAACGGAGGAGAAGAGAATGTTGGTGGTGGTAAAGAATTTGAAGGCGGTGGACTAGTATCCTCTGGTGGAGGAGGAGAGTGAATGGGACGATCTGAAGGAGTAGGAGGAGGAGGAGATCGAATGGGAGGCTCTGAAGGCGGCGAAGGGGAAGGAGGAGATGAAGTGGGACGCCTTGAAGGCGGTGAAGGAGGAGGAGGAGGAGACTGAACGGGACGTCCTGTAGGCGGTGAAGGTGGAGGTGGAGACTGAATGGGACGTTCTGAAGGTGGCGGAGGAGGAGAGCGTTGTGAGGTTGGTGGTGAAGGAGAAGACCGTGGAGGAGGAACAGATGAAGGTGGTGGAGGAGAAGAAGAAGGTAGTGGTGAAGGAGAGGCTTGTGGTGGCGGTGACTGCACCGACGTAGGTGGCGGTGGAATTGCAGGAGGAGGTGAACGGATCACTAACTCTGGCGGTGGAAGAGAGGTCTCAGGTGGTTTAGGCAGAGGAGGAGGAGGTGATCCATTTGGTGGTGAGGTTGTAACTGGAGGAGGAGCACTGTTTGGTGGAGGTGGTGATGCAGTAGGCGGCGATGTCACTGGTGGTGGTGTAGCAGGAGGAGACTGAGACGGTGGTGGTGAAGTTGCATTGTTACTCGGAAGAGAATCATTCAATGGAGGTAAAGAAACCGGTGGAGAAGGTGGAGAATTCGAAACCGGAGGTTGTGCCGGCGGTGTTGCCATCTAAACAACAACCACAACAAATCTACTTTCTTGTATGAAAATCCTCAACTTCTCATCAAACTCTTATCAGAGAAACAGAGGAAAGAGATTGATCAATCTCAAAATTAGGAATCAAGAAACCTGAAAATTCACAGACTTTTTGAGTATGACAGTCTCCTGAAAGCACCAAACTTCTACCAACCAAAACTACACTAAACGTGAAGAAGCGGCAAACTTTCAAGATCACACACAGCTTAAACCCTAAATTACTCAAACCACAAAAGCAGAGAGAGAGAGAGGCAGAGAGAGGACGACAACGACGAATGTATTCCAGATCATAAAAGCCCAGATCTTTCCAAAATTCCAGATCACTCAGACAAAAACCAGATCACTGAGATTTACCTCAGATCTGTGAAGAGCTTCTTCTTCACTCAAAACACCATAACTGAAATATCTTCAACCATTAAAGGGACCAAGAAGCAGACATTACTACAAAACACCACAAGTAGTATAGCCTTTGTCTTCTTCTCTCTTGTAATAAACTTGTTTTCACACTTTGGTTCTTGAATCTGTGTAACAATAATTCAGGGCTTCAAAACAAGAATCTCTCTCTTATTTTTCCTGCGTCCTCTCTTCCTTCTCTGTGAATACTTCAATGCTACGTCAAAATCAACGGTCAATGAAAAATCGAGGTTTTAATTGTTTTGTTTTCATATAAGGAAATAATTAACATTGTTAACCATAACCGAAACAATCAAATTTAAGCTACTTACCAAACTCACCCCAACCCAAACATTTTTTCTTTGTTTTTCTTTCAATATGTTTGTTTTGTTTTTATTCACCCTTTGTACGCGTCTTTTTCTTTTAAATATATATAATAAACGCGCTTTGTCATCAATCTATATGTCGATGATAATAAGATATGAACTGATATCTAATGTATCAATCTCACATGACTTCTGACCCTTTTTTTTAACTTGACGTGAAGTAAACCCATTGAGAATAAATTATAAATCAATTAACTGTAAAGTCTGTAATACGAACATTCATAAATATATTGATTCTTAATCACATTGTGTATTTATGTTTTGTTTAGTTTCTTTTTCTAAATCAAAAGTAGTTGTCTGTCTGCTCAAAGATTTCCATTACTGATCTGACATCGAAATGTTGTACTAAGTAATTAATATTTTTCTGTTAAATATTTCGAAGTTGACTTTTCTAAATGTATCTCTCTCAAGTTTATAGTTTGACTTGACCGCTTGAGAAATCAATTTAAAATTGTCGGTTGCATATATTTATTGACGTTTTTTTTTCCTTTTGACATCGTATATTGCATTAACATTTAACAAGGACAAAGTTTCGTATAAATAATATTAGTTGTTTCATTTATAGCACATGACATCCACAGGCTTATGAGACTTATACAGATATACAATTTGACAAAACTAGGAGTCACACAATACGATTAAAAAAAATACATTGCAAATTGTGAAATCCTACCTTTGGTTGTCTTTGAAGAGTACGGCTTTGTTACTATAAAGTTGCAATCCAAACTAAATACGTAATATATAGTTGCAGACTGTGTAGATTGTCAAATATTAAAGGGTTTCCATTTATTAATTAGAAAGAGATGTTTAAGATCTCATTCTTCGAACGTCAAAGATTGTGATGAGTGCACTTATGTCATCACCGGAGTCTTCACGCTAATCTTACCCAAAAAAAACGAAAACACCAAAAATCAATTTGGAGAATATAAGTAGATTGGGTCAATTAAGGTAGAAATGGTCCCAGTATTATGGGTAGAAAAATGTAGAATATTTCAGGTTAGATAGTGTGTTAAATAATATGAAACACGTGGTTAACCCACATATAATGAAATTTGAATATAAGCACTTGAGATATTATAAATTCAATCAAAATTATATATATCTTAATAAAATTATGTTTTCAAAACGTAAAACATTAAAAGATAGTATACCATCAAATCATTTATCACTAATGTTATACAGCATTATGTTTTTACATTGGTGTCACAAGGCAAGAAGGTGTTATAAAGGTGAAAGGGAGAGACATTGGGTTGTGGTAAAAAGATGTCGCCGGCAAAAACCTTGAAACCCAAAAGAACATTCACCAACTCGTGATCCCAAAAACATTCCAACTTTGTTCCGTTTTCTTTTTCTTTAACACACTTTCACCAGTCACCACGTGACATTTCTTCATCATTACCAAATGAACCAAGTCCTCAAAGTAATAAGAGGGTCCCGAGTCATCTTTTAACTGGTACATGTGGTGTGAGAGCTAAGTGGGGATCTTGAAGGGAAAAAATACATTATATAATAGTATAACTATAATTAAGACGCACTTTGTTAATTCCGCATCACTGCACAAGACTACAAGAGGTGTTATTTAGAAACACCTGCCACCTCTCCGCTGTCTCCACTTAGATATTTCCAGAATCTGGTTGCTACATTGACTCCATTTCTATTGTATTATATAATGAAAATATACTTGCCGTTCATATGAGTAACATGTGTTGATGATGTGGATGCAGGATATGTCAAACTGGTTTTGGTCTTTAAGTGATGTTTCACATGGAAACGAACTTTCAAGAATGGGAATGAAAATGGAAGAGCTGTGACACAATTTTCTTATGGAACAAGATTTTCATAAGGTAAAATCCAATTCGGGTTCATAAGAGCAAAAGTAATCTTGAAACAAAATTTACGTCAGAGGTTGTAAACCCAAAAAGCAAATTAATTTATTAATCTGAAAAGAAGTCTGAGAAATCTTGAGCTCCTGTTGATGAATGGCTGCAACTGCAAACTCCCAGTGTTTTTTATTGTTTTATCATTTGCTCTCAGCATCATATATGTCCGTTCTGTGAATTCTCTATAAGGAACAATCAGAAACAAAAGAAACATTCGACAGAGGGTTATCAACATTAATGGAGAAACTCATGTTCCTGCCTATGTCAACTAAAGCCAAACCCATCAGGAAAACAGCACTAACCCCAATTACTCTCAATACCTTAATCTCAAGCACTAATGAAAGTTTGGATATTGACTTCTTTCAACTACCATTATGAATCAGAGGTTTATCTTATCTACAGACTCAAGTATCACAGCATCGACAAGTGAGAAGAAACCAAACAAAACTATGTACATTTTTACTCCACAAATATCATCACCATGATCACTGCTATTTCCTCTAAAATCTAAAATCCCAGAAAGCAACCTTGCTACGGCTTTCTTCAATTCCAAAGTTTAGCTTAGATGGTTCATAGCTGCAATCTAGAAACCAGATTATAATCTTAACTATCCTTTGGTTCCCTATGCTCATCAATCTTGACTCCAAATGATAATTAACTAACTTAATCCTAAAACCCTAACATACATTTTTCTCTAACTAGCAAAGTTCACTAATCTAGAAGGTAAGAGTTCTAATTAAGGAATAATAAAAAGAGGATACACGAGATAGAATCCATGAGCGAAAGCACCGGCGAGGACAAGACCGAAGAGACGGTCCCTGAGCACTGGCTGATGCCTCAAAGACAGCCGAATCAGAGGAAGAGCAGGCGCGTATATCAGAGGCACCAAGAATTTGATCGGAGCTCCTTTCTTCTTCCTCTCCATCATTGTTTTTGACGGATCGCTCGACGACGACGACGACGACATTCCTCACACCTTTTCTTCTCTGATCTCCCTTTTCCCTTCCGATTTGCAATTCAATTTACTTTTTCTCTTTTTTTTTTTTACTCAAAGCGTTTAAAAGGAGTTTAGACCTTATGGACCTAAAAACCATGAGCCCATGTGCAGCCCATAACAATGAAAGTTTAGTAGTGGAGCCAAGTTCCTCCAAATCATGGAAATTGGATTTACACATTGAAAGATCATGGTGGAAATATTGAAAGCGATATGATCTTTATATGTTTCTCTCTGTGTAAACAGTAGTTAGAATAAATACAGGACAAAAAAAAAGTTTATACCGGTAACATTGGAAGTAACTAAGAATAATTGGTTTTTATTCTTTGTTAAAACATGCAATCTAAAGTAATAAGTTGAGAAATGCTGTGTTTCCTTACTGCTCTGAACGAAAAGAAAACACCCTCAATGTTGGTCAAACTCTTTTTGTTCAAGTAGGATATGAATTATTTGAACAGCTGGGACATCTCCAATCTACTTTCAAATTTTAAGAAGATATTATAATAGAAATAATATAATAAAAATTAAATTTTAAACATTAATGACACCTTATACATTGTTGGCATCATGGTTCATCCAAGTAAATAAGTAATCTACATCAATAATCACATTGGGGTAACCTCAGTAGTTCTAGGGTATCTAGCTAGAAGTTATCACCACCAATTATCATTAGTTGTGTGGCTTAGAAAAAAATTAGTTTTTCTCAAAAAATCTTGACATACTAGAGTATATGTATTTATTTTTTTAATTTTTTATTTTGATGCATTATTTTGAGCTGCTATTGTATTTTTCAATCTTAGTGGATTGATCTGGCTCCTAATGTAAAGTTGTTTTGCTAAACATTTGGCTATCATTTCCTTTTCAGCTAAACACACTCACAATGTAATGTTCCATCACTAAATTTGGTTATCATTTGCTTTTCAGCTTTAATTTGTTTCATATCTCCAATTGGATCTCTTTCTCAGTGTATTTGGCATTTATGAGTGTGTTGTGAGGTTCATCAAGGTGTATATCAACATATTATGCGCACAAAAATTGTAAATAATGAAAAAGTGTGGTACATAAAGAATTTTATCTAAACAAAAAGATGAAAACTTAAAAATTGTCTCCAAAAGAGTAAAAAGACTTTTCAAGATATTGTGACTTTTTTCATACTCAGAATAATATGTTGTATAGTACTTATAGAAAAGTGAACCAGTTTTAAATAATTTAAGAAATCTGGTTTGTAAATTTTGTAAAGGCAAACAAGATGCTAGTATATATAAAAATCTAAGATTTTTATTTGACTTAAAGTTACTATTAGGTGACTTATCGCGATATCCGCAGAATAAAAACATTAAAATAATAGATTTTGTAAATATAATTATGTTTATAATTTAATTTATTTTACATATTCAGTTTTTAGTATTACAAACATTAAAATGATAAAAATATAATTTAATTTAGTTTTTTAAATTTTGGTTAAGAAAAAATTTAAAACTTACAATAATTTAAAATTAAAATAAATAACAATTTTATTTTTATGATAATTATATTTTATGCTTTATAACTAAAATTAAAAAATATCTATAAATTTTATTTATTTATTTTATTTTAGTATGGATATACTAACCGATATAAATGTAAATTTTAGATATTTTCATTTTTTAATAAAATAAGTATGTTAACCACAACTCTATAAAATATTAAAAATTTAAATATTATTTAAATTTTTTTATTAAAATCCATGATATTTTTTCATGAGAACTTGCAATTAGAAAAATAAATGTTAAAAGCACAATTTAAATAATCTATTTTTGAATTTGAAAAAGGAAAGAAAATATAATTTACATGATTGGTCAATTTTACTAATTGATGAACAATTTTAAGATTTATGATAATGTATCAATTATCCTATACAATTTTGGTAAGTCTGAAAAGTCTTTTAATTTTTTTTTTCTAAATGAGATGTATATGAATAATTATTTTTAAAATATAATTCGTAATTATAATTAAATATTGAAATCATGTGATTTATATAGTATCATTTAGATTTTGAACATACTATAATTTACTTAAATCTATATTATAACATTCATTTATTAATATATTTGTAATTATAATTGAAGTGAATAAAATATTATAATTAGTGAAAATATTATATTGAATACTACTTACATGAACATATGATAATCTAAGTTTTGGTATTCTAGATGTTGAACATGAATCATGGTACTATATATCATGTGCATAATATTTTCAACCAAAATAAAAATATATTTTTTATAAGATTTGAAACATAAATAATATATATAAATTTAATTAAAGATGTGAAATATAAGAATGATATCATAGGAATTGACCATATATATTTGTTTGGATTCACCTAATCCACATAGTGATTATAAAAAACCATTTGAAGATATGAACTTTTTTTTGATTTTTTTTTTGTTATTTGATTATGTTGTATGTAGAGTTTTAATAGTATAGATAGTTGATCAATAAAAAATATTTAGGTTTAAGAGATTAAATTTTGAAATCATATAGTCAGAATTTTCCTTTCTAAATGACATCTTCTTCTCAAAAAATTTGATATTATAATGTTTAGAGGACTACCAAATATATATAACTAACTTTATAGTTTAAATATTATAATTAAATGTCATCTTGATTATATAGTTTAAAGTCATGTCATACTAAACTTTAATTCATGACATTTTTTTGCATGCCATATCATTTTTTCAAAAGAGAATTAATATAGTAACATTTAAGATTTTTTTGAAAAGTTACTTCTGAGTTATATACTAGAATATTGACTTAAAGTTACTATTAGCTTAGATTGAGGAGAAGTCACGTTAGGATTTTTAAATGAAAACTTTATAAATTGCCATGCAAAAGATAGATTTGATTATTCTGTGAATGGTAAATGGCCATAGGTAAATAGTATCGGTTGGTTTTGGTGAATGGATGGATAATTGATTGATGGGCTGCCACGTTTTACCTGCACTTATTTTGTCAAGCGTTACCATAAACAAAGCACATCTAATAGTCACACCAAATATCTCTACATCGTCATCACTCATCACGCACCTGATTCTCATTCATCACATTTTTGATTAACTTTGTATTTAACCGTTTGCAGAAGACCAAAATTGTTTTCTTTATAAATTTACCATTAAAAATATAGTAATATAATTATATATATATATATATATATATATATATATATATATGTGTGATTAACCTTTGGACGATGATATATTTCTTTATATGATGGCAGGCCTATGCAAATATACAAAGTTAGAAGAAGTGAAGTCGTGAAGAACAGATAAATTACAGTAGACAACAAAGACTAGTAAAATGGATGGAGGCTGAGATCCAATTAACAATAAACTAGCAATCCCATTGTATTTATGTATTATTCTAAAATCTGATAAAATAAATTTATACTATAACGAAGATCTGTCAAAACTCGACACACAAAGTAACAAGGAAATCTCTAAAGATAGAAAACAAAGACTGTTCACTTATCTCGTGTATATACTCATTCTTGGTTACAAATCTTACATTCACTTGCCACAAAAACCTACAAAAACCAAACAAGGTTGACTACTATGACACAGGTGAAGAAGAAGACGTTGTGGTGTTATTTGTAGAAGAAGATGCCGTCGGCGAGTTGCACCGACCGCTACTTCTCTCCACCGAACGCTTAGGAGATTGCGGTGGTAGTGGTTGTGGTGGTTGCGCCGTCACCGGAGCATATACACCACCACCGTTATTAGCTACATCTGACGGTGCAGGAAAATCTTGTGGCGACGGCACCCATATCCCTCCAACCACCACGAATTGCGGTTGTTGCGAGTTTCCATTACTCTGAGCCGTCACCGACGTTGCTGGTCTTCTTGTGTGAAGTCTATATTTCTGAATATTCCACAAATAGTAATCCAAATATTAATTACTAATAAAAAAAAATCTTCAAATAAGATCCAAATTAAACATAGAATAAAAAAGATTAGTAAACCTGTAAATGGCTTTTAACTTCGTCATTGGTTAATCCATCCACTTTCATATGATCTCTTATCTGTTTCGGTGTCGCAACTGCAAAATTGGCACAAATAAAAACAAATAATTACTTTATTAATCTAAATTACGAACTATACTAATTAATGAACCAATCAGAAAACAGATAATCAATCCTTAAATGAAATGAATCTTTTAAATTACCATGAGATCCTCCAAGCTGCTGAAGCGCGTGAAGGAACCTTCGGTGTAACTCCGGAGACCAACAACGTCTTTGTTTTCTATTCGTTTGCGTTTGCGTCTGCGGTTGTTGCTGCTGCTGCTGTATCTGCTCCTCTCCCGCTTTATCAACACCACCGTTTTCCGTCGTGGAACAAGTCGTCGTCGCCGGCGCCGGCGCCGGAACATCCGCTTTCACCGCCGGCTGCAGTTCAGTCTCCGAGAAAACGCGTTTTTTCTCCTTCTGAAACGGCTGAAACCCACCGCCACTGTTGTTGTTGTTGTTGTTTGGTTTCACCTCAACTACTTTCGCCTTCTTAGCTACTACAACTACACGTTCCGACACGTTAGACAACTCTTTCGTGTTCGGATCCGGAGACGGGTTCCATAACTGAACAGATCTAAGCCAATCAGATTTCTTCCTATCTACGTTACTCCCACCGTCGCTCTTCTTCTCAACCTCATGTGGAGACTCATGTTCCCCGTCTTCTACGCTTTTCTTGATCGGTATAAACTCTTCAAACACCGGACCACCACAAACGCTAGTCGTCTGCTCTGAACACTGCTCTGACGTTGTTGATGTACCATTTGATAACTCCTTCCGACACGCTTCGATCGCTACAGAACAACCAAGTAGACATTAAAAACTAAAGTAACATAGGGAGATTAAAAAGTGTTATTTATAATGAACTTACCTTGTGTAACGAGCTCTAAGCATAAAGGAAGCTCGCGTTGAAAGACTTGGATTTTCTTTTGTTCTTCTTCAAGAGCTTCAACGTACTCATGACATCTCTGCATTTTCTGGGCGTAATCAATCTCCATTTTCTGAACCATCATTATTATTATTAGTTATTGTTATTTAGTAATCAAAGATATTGTAATGATATATGGACGTAACGTTTGAGATCTATAGAGAAGTAGGTGAATGAAGAAAGCAGCTTGGTTTTTTTTTTTTGGTTTCAAATGGAGAAAGAATATTGGATCTAAATGGAATCAGAGAAAGGAATAAACATGGCGAAGAGATAGAGAGAGAAAGAGAGAGAGTTTTTAGGACATGAATGAAGGAGGAGGGTTCGAGGTCGGGGCGTCGCGTACCTAAACGAATCTTTTGAGTTGTGGAATTTTATTTTAGAAAGAAAAAAAAATATAAGGAAAGAGAAGGGTAGAATTGTAAATTGCAGAGTTTGGTGTTTGTGTGAATATTCGAGGGATCAGATTCGGTTTTGGTCGCATCTAGATTGGGCTGGAAAACTGACGTCACTATTCCTAATCTATTTAAGCGTTGTAGATAAGAACGAAGACTCAACTCAACAATTGTCTGTCTCTCTACTAATTTAAGAGACTCACACACTTAAAAACTTCTTTTTTCGATAAATTAACAACAAAATCCAGAGTTAATCATGTACACAAATGACAAATCCAGAGTTAATCATGCGCTAAAATAGCCAAATTCTATAAAAATATTCATGAAAAAATGAATAATGGCAATATCTTAACAAGAAATATTGATTTTGTGTGTGTGTTTTAAGTAAATAACATAATTTTCACAAGGAGAAAAAAACAAATAACAATAGTTTGTTTTATTTGATGGCACACTATTTACATGAGGGGACAGTATCATACAATTTGTTTAAAACATATAAAATCAAATAGTATTTTATTTGTTTACGATTTTCCATCTATGTCGTCATTCTTTTTTTTTTTTCGTTTGGAATTGATTGATAAAAGAAACCAAGTGTTACACAACAAGAACAAAACAGAGGATCTCCATAAATCAAGAAGCAGGCATCTAAGAAGGAAATCAAGAACCAAGAGTAAAACGATCCTTATCGAAGACAACACGCAGCCAAGAAGGTGCACCTGCAGCAATATAAGATTGAAGACGATCCTCATGCGAAACACTTTGAGCTATGCGATGAGCTCCTAAGTTAACCCTCCTATTTTCCAGAACGAAACTCCATTTGTGCAGAAGATTGAGCCTTTTATGGATTTCTGTGGAGTGGAACTTGAAAGATGGCCATGCTTTTGGCCTGATTGTGGCACCAAGAAGAACCACCGATTCTGCTGCAAAAATCACATTGACCACTCCCAAGTTTGACATGCTCTCAATAGCCCAAAACCAAGAAACCAAGTTTGCATCCATTTCAGATTTAACATTGACAAAAGCGTTTCTACTATGAAGCAAGACTTCACCAACACTATTTCGAAGAACCCAGGATGCGCCAACCAACTTTTTGCTCTTGTTCCAGCTTACTCTAATATTGCATTTTGTCGAAAGCTGATCAGGAGGTTCCCATTTTTGTCTTTCCCTCCTTTCTTTGTAATTTCTTTGGGTCTCTAAGAGGAGGTCGAATTGTTGCGCTTGGTGCCATTGCCTGGACTCATCAAAACATTTTGCGACCGTGTCAAGAGCAGTGTAACGTAGCCCATCAAAAATAACTTTGTTCCTATTTTTCCAGAGCATCCAAATTGTCCACGGGAAACATTGACTGGACTCAACCGGAGTAGACTCTTTTTCCGCCATATCAAGAACAAAGAACATGTTCTGATAAATGGAGGTAGTGGAGAAACCATTTTCTGGAACTGGGAAATTTGTTAGCGCCCAAATTTGTCTTGCCAAAGGACAAATAAAAAGCACATGATTGACAGATTCCCCATCCATACCACACGTCTGACATCTCGGTTCAATCTTGATTCCACGAGAAGCAATTTTATCACCAACAGCAATTGCACCCGAGATTGCTTTCCACATGAACATTTTAATTTTGGGTGGAACCTTAACTTTCCAGACTAAATCTTTGAGGCCATTGAGAGATGGTCTTAGATTAGCCTCGAACAACTTCTCGGATTTGAAGACTTTTGTCGCCAGCGCATAACCCGTTTTGACAGAGTATTCACCACTCTTAGTCTCATCCCAAGACCAGAAATCTTCTGAATCCCAAACTGGCTCTTCTTTAATTATCAGCTCCACATCTCGATCAAAGAACAGTTCTTGAAGCTTGTCTCTGTCCCAAGATTTGGAGATGGGGTCAATCAGGTCCGCCACTTTGAGCTCGAGGTCAACAAGGATGTTTTTCATTAGAGGAGCCCTCATTGAGCCATCACGAATCCACGGGCTAGACCATACTCTAAGAGAGTTTCCATTACCAATCCGCTGCGAGAGACCTTCTTTCAACAAAATACGGCCATGAAGAATGCTTCTCCAAGCAAAGGAGGGACGAGGACCAAGATCCGCATTGAGAAAGGATTTGTGTTGAAAATATCGGCTCTTCAGGAATTGCGAGAAGAGGCAATTAGGTTCTTGAATAATTCGCCATGATTGCTTAGCCAAAAGTGACTGGTTGAAAAGTTCAATATCCTTGAACCCTAGACCACCTTCCTCCTTAGTAAGACAGAGCTTATCCCACGCTATCCAGTGAATTTTCCTTTTCTCCTCCAAAGCGTTCCACCAGAAAAAGGCCATAGCGCTTGAGAGGGAATCACAAGTTGATTTGGGAAGTTTGAAACAAGTCATTGCAAAAACTGGCAAAGCCATAGCAACAGACTTAGTCAAAACTTCTTTTCCTCCTTGAGAAAGAACACGAGCATACCAACCTGAGAATCTTGATTTCATGGCATCTTGAATGTATTCTAACATGTCTGCTTTGGAACCGCTGAAACACTCTGGTAGGCCTAGGTAAGTTCCGGCTCCACCCACGTTGGTAATACCCATGATTTCCTGAATCAATTTTTTATCTTCTTCTCGTATCTGGTCACCAAAAGTGATTGATGATTTTGATAGATTGATTTCTTGTCCAGTTGCCTCTCCATAGACCTGAAGTATTTGATTAAGCTTGATGCATTGCTCAGGTAAAGCTTTGCAAAGGAAGAGACTGTCGTCCGCAAAGAAAAGATGGTGGACGGACGGACCATGGTCAGAGAATTGAATACCGGTGATTAGATTATCCTTTTCAGCTTTGTTCATTAGATGAGTTAACCTTTCAGAGCAAAGAACAAATAGGAACGGAGAAATCGGATCTCCTTGGCGCAATCCTCTCTGAGGAACTATCATTCCGTGGGGCTTTTCATTAATAAGAACTGAATAAGTGACAGTGGTGACACAGGTCATTACCCATTTGATCCAGCGTTCATGAAACCCTAAGGCCATGAGAAGATCCGAAAGGTAATTCCATTCTACACGGTCGAAAGCTTTTGACATATTTGTCTTGATGGCAATGAACTCTTTGGATGTTGGTGGGTGGGTTCTCAACGCGTGCACAACTTCGTGGGCTATTATGATGTTGTCCGATATCAGTCTGTCTGCCACGAAAGCAGATTGATTTGGCGATATAATTTCCGGAAGAAAAGGTTTGAGCCTGGACATCATGATCTTGGAAATTATTTTGTAGACTACGGAACAGAGACTGATAGGGCGGAGATCAGTCATCAAAGGGGAGCCAATTTTTTTGGGAATGAGGCAGAGGAGAGTGTAGTTCCATTCTTTGTCAAAAACCCCTTCTTCAAAGAATTTGATTATTTCTGAGGAGACTGAATCTCCTACAAACTCCCAATATTGTTGAAAGAACAATCCTGTCATTCCGTCAGCTCCAGGTGCACTCGAAGGTTTGATTGAGAAGACCGCAATTCGAACTTCATTTCTTGTAACTTTCTTTATCAAGGCATCATTGATGTTATCTGTAACACGAGGTTGAAATTCATCAAATAATCCTTGCGAATGAATAGGAAAATTTGACGTGAAGAGCCTTTGAAAGTAGTTAGCAGCGACTTGGCCTTTAGAAGCTTCGGACCGTTGCAAATGGCCTGAATCATCCATTAGCTCTTCAATGCCATTTCTTGATCTTGCTGCTTTAACTGAGGCATGGTAAAATCTGGTGTTTCCATCTCCTTCCTTAAGCCACTTGTCTTTGCACTTTTGAGACCAATAGCTTTCTTCTTCTCGGTAAGCCGTGACCATCTCAGTTTTTAAGAAGTTCATCCTTTCGAATGAGGGAAACTGGATACTGTGCTCATGCTCAATACTTCGTTGAATCTGATTGATTTTTTTGTTCGAGTTCAAGACATTGACCCTTTTCCAATTGCTTAACTCTTTCCTGCAACTCTTCATACGATCCGAAATGGAGAAACCGAATCTTGGATTTGGGTGGTTCCATGCCTGTCTGACTGTTTCTTCAACTCTAGGCTTGTGAAGGAAACGTTTGTCAAACCTGAAACAGCCTGAATAAGATTCCTGCGAGGAGATTAACTTCAGTAAAACAGGTCTGTGGTCAGAACCACGCTTTTCCAAAAAAGCTTGGTTTGATGCCGGAAATTCTCTTTTCCATTCTCTGTTACCAAAGGCACGGTCAAGCTTGCACTGAATCCAAAGATCCCCTCTTCTTCCTCTCCAGGTGAATCCATTTCCGGTACTAGGAAGCTCCGACATGCCGCAGGTTTTTAACATTCCAGCAAAGTCATCAAAGATTGAGTCAGCTCTTCCAGGTCCACCAAGTTTTTCACCATTATGGAGAATTTCATTGAAATCTCCTATCATACACCAATTTTCTTTTCTCTGTACACCGATTCTATTTAGACGCTCCCAAACAAGATTCCTCCATTTTATGTCAGGTAAGCCATAAACGCAGGAAAGAAAAAAGGAGGAGACTCCGAATTTAACATGAAGGTCCAAAAGGTTCTTATTTACAAACTTAAAGTCTAGCTCAAAATTTTTTTTCCAAAAAAGAGCTAGCCCACCGCACTTCCCAACCGGGTCAACCGTATATACAAAGTCGTAACCAAGCCATTCTTGAAGGTCAACTAGTACATCTCTCTTATTCATCGTTTCCATCACAAACAGTATCTCAGGGAAATGAGTTTTTCTCATCTCCATGAGTCTAGAAACCGTCAGGTCTTGAGGCCGCCCCAAGCCCTGGCAGTTCCAACTGATTATGCTCATTAACACTTGGACGGTCCCTCAACTGGGACCACCTCATTGCGCTTTGCGACTTTTGATGATGCTTGATCATTAGACTGTGACTTTCTTTTTCCTTCTCCTCCAACTTCTTTCCCTGGTCTTTTGATTACTGGCTCATGCAGCTGATGGGCTTCCAGCATTTTTGGCTTCCTTTTGGATATATAAGGCCTTTTCCTTCCAGGTGGTTTTTTCTTCTTAGTTCCGGAAGCTGTAGAGTCAAAAGACCCCACTGCAAAAGCCGTTGAACTAGTACTAAAAAGAGCAGGAAACCCAGGAGGAACAGATGGAGCAATCCCTTGAACATTCATTGCAGCTGACAAAAGCTTTTCTTGAGTATGAAGAGAGCTTTTAGAAAGATCGGAGGAATCCGAAGTGTCGTAGCCAAAGACAATTCCTTTCCCTTTGATGAGGTCTCTGGTGATTATTGGAGGATGCTCCAGCTGAAGGATCGACCGAGTTGCTATCGGGTCCTTGAGAACTTCAGTAACTGATTTTCTGACTCGATCTTGACGGATCAATTTGTCTTCTCCAGAAGCCACAATCAGATACTGGCGCATTCCTTCAAGCACTTCAGGTGCAATTCTTGGGCGACCGGTGACCGGGTTTAATCCAACTTGAGATTCATCCAGAACACCAAAAAGAGGATCTGACTGGGATAAGAAAGGAGTATGAGTCCTGTAAGATGATCCAGCAGAACTTTCCTTGGTAGTAGATTGAGTGGAGTTCTTTTTGGAATTTAGGGGACATGTTTCCATTGAGTGAGTGAGCCTTTGACAAGCGTAGCAACGCTTTTGAACTTTCTCATAATGAAAAAGAACAGTTGTTTTTTCACCATTTGGAAGGATCACCACTCTTGAACGTCTAAGCGGTTTGGCGACATCAAATTTTATTTGGACTCTAACAAAATCCCCAGGTTGTTCTTGAAGAGGATCAAAGGCGACGATTTTGACTTCCCCAAGGATTTCAGCCAGAGCTGTGATGGCAATCTCAGTACGATGATTAACATGAATATTGCTGATTTGGACCCAAAGTAACACAAATTGAAGATAGTCTGGTGGAGGAGATTCGACCCATCGATCAACCGCAAGAGCCCATTCGTTGTACGTCTGGACGCCTTTGGCTAGGATCTCTTCAAGATCATGTTCCGAGTTGAAGATGAACTGGAACCTTTCGCGAGACAGAGCCACTCCTCGCACACGGTCAACCTTTTGCCATTTACGTGGCATATCTCTGATGAGAGAAGACATCTTTTGACAGGCCGGATTGAGAAGTCTCCCTATCAAACTGAGCTTGTTTCCTTGGCTGGATGAGAACTGAGGAAGATTTGGCATTATAAAGGGCTCATCCTCATCTTCCAGAGACATCGCCATGAGGGCTTTGTCCATGGCTGACGACATTGGAGCAGAGAGAGCAAGAACGTGAAAGAAACTTCAGGAGAAATTAAAAATTACTTCTTAAGACGAAGATGAGGAAGGCGACAACCCGAAATTAGAGAAAAAACAAAGAGAGTTTGCGAAATCTGGAAAGGAATCAATACTCAAGAACGAGAAACCCTTTGAATAGTGAAGAGATATTCTTTGATTAAACTCAGAGATGATAACAGCCACAGAAAAACACTTAGGGACACGGAAATCCAGTCAAAAGCTCTAAACCAAAAGAGTGAAAGACTCTAATTGATTCGGAGAGTGCTAAGCCCAAAAAAGAGAAACTAGAAAAAATTCTGTGGGGTATTCATCTATGTCGTCATTCTTACGAATAAACCTCGGAGAAAAAAAACTATATACCTAATTAATAATCATTGTTAATTAATGTGTAAATAGTCCAGATTCCCCATGGTTAATCTCACCAGCTAGTTATATTATTTGTTGAGATTGCTATTTAGAACCAGGAAAAAAAAATGAAAATGGAGAATGAGCTAATTTGGTGAAAGGAATATTCTTTGAGGAGTTAGGAGAAAAACAAAAAAGAAGGAATCACGAGAAAACAAAGAAATTGTTTTTCTGAAAAAGAAGAATCTTAAGGAAGCGTGAGTTTCACATTTTTGCCCCCACGCCGCGTCGGATTGATGATGATTAGTCTCTCTTTTATTTAATATCCGACCTTTGATTCTTCCCAAGAGCCATTTTCTTATTGCAAGTGCTCACGCGCTCCTGGCCCGCGCGTGTCCACGTGATGATTTCTTCGATTTGTTGATGCAACCAGATTTTGCTTTTGTCATTATTAGCTTACTATTATTATTTTCTGCATTTGGTTTTGTTGATATCTTTAGATTTTCTTACATTAATTGCTACGATTTTCACGCAAATGATTCGTAGATGATTTGACTCCTTAAAGTAGGTTTTAAAATTTTGGTAAAGATGGAATAGTATATCACTATATGGTGAAATTGTTGTTATAAATTTAATACAGTTATCAAATGAATAATAGTACTATACAGGAGTATTTTGTATTTTCCAGATGAATAAGGATTAACCAATGAAGCAATGGTCATTGATTTCCCTTTTTTTTAAAGTGGGTCTACTTACTCCTAATGACAATTATGAAACCAACTGTAGCCAGATTGTAGTGACATATCAAGTTATCAATGGCCACCTGTAGATGAACCTTACAAGTTACAACATGCTTAATCAGGATATATCAGATTCATTTCTCAACATGTTGTTTGTCCAAAAACAAAATCAAATCTGTTTTAACAAATAACATGTAAAGTCCACGCTTAGAACTTTGTTGTCTCAGTTTAATGGACAGAGGAAGCAAACACAGGCTTGGTCTTTTTTAGATAGATAGGACAGTGAGTCCAAGAAATGACACATTTATATATGGAAAAAAAAAATGCTACAAGTTTACAAAAGTGGTTGTAGTATACTAGCAGTGGTAAAATACTCTTGAGAGTATTGACGTCAGTTCCAGCCCCTATGCGATCAGTTACCCCGAATCAGGTCATAAACTGGATTTAGATATTTGTACGTTGGACCAAACCTTTGTGTATAGGGGTATGTATGTGTGTGTAACATATCATGTGCTATGGAAGAAGCTGGATGCGTAAAATCTTACGGACTATCTTAGCCATAACTCATAAGAATAGATTATACGAACGAGGAAGGAGATAGCATTTAAGCGACACAAGCTGATCAAAAATCGAACAGCAAATGAAAGATATAGGGATCATGAAGAATGAAACAAAGTCAAGTCACTTACACAACTGAGACGAGGATCCAGCAAAGGCTCTGAAGGTAATTGCAACAACCTACTAAACAATTGAAAAATGATAACTGAGCCTTTCTTGAGCAGCCAATCAGGGAGATCATCAAAGGAGTTTCAACGTATATATATATCCGTCCTAGAGCCACTAAACCGGAAAATTATAGTGGAATTTTGGTTCGGTAAACCGGACGGTCAGGCTAAAAGATTGTGGCTCGGTAATTAGATTACGCAATTCTAGAAACGCAGCGTTTTGGTTCAGAGGCAACGTTGAAATTCCGTAACCACCAATTTCTGAAATTTTTTCATTATTCGTGATTATAATTGTTCGGTCCTGATTATTTGTGTGTGTGTGTGTTGGGGACTCTGAAGAAGAGAAGTGAGAAGGCATCCATCCATTCGAACAGAGAGAGACGAAGGAGGAGAAGAAGACATGGAGACTGCGATATGTGGGAGATTAGCTCTCGCACCAAGCACTCTCTTCAATTCTAAATCAGGTTCTCTTCTTCCTCTGCTACCTTATCATCAGAATGTTTTCTGCTGAACGAAAGTTTAAATCTTTTGATTATTAATAAAAATTCTGTATCTTTCTGTGTATAATTGCTCTTGCCAAGTTGGTCGAATTTGCGGGGAAAAAAGAATCGGTTTTTTAGACAATGTTTCGTTTTGGACATATCTCTTCGTGTCAAAATTAGCTTTTGCAAGATTCTAAAGATTTACAAGAGACATGTTGGTGTTTCTGGATATGCACTTTCTATAAAAATTCAGACACTTTTTGATGTTTGTTTGGCTTTTGTAGTTGTGGTTTGGTTATGCTTGATTGAGTCTTGTGAATTTTATGGACAAGATTCGTGTAAGCTTCTAGACTATTGGTTCTAAGGCGTTAAGGAAGTTTATAATCGCACCAACAATGAGTTTATTCAGACAAATGCTGCAAAATGTGGTTATGTTTCAATCATCGTTTCTTTGTTCTTTGTCTCTGATCTTGTGTTTCACACTTTTCTATCATTTAGTTTCCGTGCATGTCTTGTGATAACAGCGGATCTCTCTATCTCTTACTTGGTGTGTGCAGGGGACAAACATTCTGTCTCAAAAGGACCATGCGTGAATAATCGTGGAGTTCTCATGACCATGTCTACGTCCGCAATGGGTAAAGGTGGTGGTGTCTTGGACAAACCAATTATAGAGAAAACCACTCCTGGTCGTGAATCCGAGTTTGACTTGAGGTATCCCCACAATCTGAGTTTAGTTTCGAAATGAAAACAAAAACTCTCAAATGCTAAATTCATTTAGGACATTTTGTTGAAGAATGTATTGTATATAATCTGCCTGATCTATTGCTGTTTACACTGACTGCATCTATTACTAAGTAGTGAACAGTCCAAAAGACGTATGCTTATCGTGATACGTTACATTTGCTCTGGTTTAGGAAATCAAAGAAGATGGCCCCACCTTACAGGGTGATACTACACAACGACAACTTCAACAAGAGGGAATACGTTGTTCAGGTGTTGATGAAGGTAATACCAGGCATGACCGTAGACAACGCAGTTAACATTATGCAAGAAGCCCACATCAATGGTTTGGCAGTTGTGATCGTCTGTGCTCAGGCCGATGCAGAGCAACACTGTATGCAGCTGCGTGGTAACGGCCTTCTCAGCTCTGTTGAACCTGATGGTGGCGGCTGCTGAAAACTAGTTAAACATTCGTATAGATTTTCCACCTCCCAGGACTCTCTATTTAGTTAATGTATATATACCAGAAAATTTGGTACAAGACTGTTGTTACTATATATGCAATGAACCTTGCGTTTATAGATCTTTTGTTGAGTTGAGTCTTTTCATATTGGAAGGAACTTCAGAATGCAAATACATTTATTAAAGTTTAGATGGTGTTACAGATGAATCTTTCTGATTCAGTAATCAGTAAATGTAACTATCTAAGCAATTGTAAGGGAGCGTGACTTTCTTCGGCTTCAGCTCACCAAAAGCATTCAAAACCCCAAGACACCTGCATTTTCAAGACATAGGGAAATCTCAAAAGAGGTATCTGTGAATGCTATTTTGCCAAAATGATTTTAGTTGCAATTGAGTAACTACCATATAGAGTTATCAAGCATCAACCGGAGAAAGAAACGATTGGATACCGAAAATAATGAAAAGCATTCCACCGGAAAGAGCCACCTGCAACAATGTTAAGGCCCATTTGATCAAAATCTTACTCCAGAACCGTAGACTGTTTCTTCAATGAAAGAAAGATATCGAAAATATTACAATTCGCTCGGATATTTGAGATGCTAAGCTCTTCCCACCAATCACAGCAGCTGTGGTGCACAATGTTTGTGCCCTGTCCAAGTAGGAGGGATTAGTCAGCAGTAAAGAAATAAAAGGCTAATTAGTTTGATACAAATCATTCTGTAAAGAGTGAAGACTTACACAATTCCACCAAGTACCACGCCGAGTGGATTTTCATCTGCAGCCAAGCCAATAGTCGCAAGCTAGAAATAGAGTTAAGTTACAATTGAGTATGTGAAGCACTAGCTAAAGTGGAACCAAATTAAGCAAATGATGCAAGAAGGAAAGCTACCTGGCTCTTGTCACCCCATTCACCAAAGAAGTTAATCGAAAACGCCTGCACAAGTGAGGGAAATTTGAAACTTAGTAGACTTCTTTTCAAGAGAAACTTAGCAGAAGTTCTATATTAGTGTTTACCTTCAGAAAAATGGGAGAGAAGAATGCAGTGAGGAATGGTCTTTTCTGCTTTTTCTGGTCATCAACATCAACAGAAGTTTAAAAAAAACTTCGCAGAATCAGAATCAGAATACTAAACAGTGGTGAACCTCTTGATGTAGTTCCGTACCTTACTGCTGTCTTTTTTCGTACGATCGTTAGTCTTCAAATCAGAATCCTATTATAATAAACAAGTGTCAATCCAAAAGCATTTGTCTTTAAACGTGAGCAAGGGTTTACAAGATATAAAAACCAACCAGTTCTGCTTCAACTTCTGCCAATTCTTCAGAAGCCCTGCATACAAAAACAGATTTGGATGACAAAACGTTTACCTGTGGAAAAAAAGATAGCATTCCTCATGTCATCAAATTTTCTTACCCTCCTTCTTTAAAACCATCCCACAAAGACAATAGCCCGAAGCAAAAGAACAACAATGTTGTTATATGATGAGTCCATTTACGAGAAATCTGCAAGTGTGGTTTGAATCAGCATCTTGTAGTTGCTAGTTCATAGATAATTCATGGTAAAGGAGACATAAAACTATCTAACCAGATTTGGAGCTGCCCAACCGATGGTAGCGGATAGTATAGTCATAACCTAAGTACAAATAGCAAAGGCATAAAGTTTCAAACCTTGAAGAGTTCATAACAGTCAATAGACACGGAGAAACTTACAATCAAAGCCGACAGACAACCTGCCAATACAAGTCTCCTAGGATAACGCATCGCCAAAATCTGATTACAGAGCAAAAATCTAACCATTAGGACACAGCATCAACACAAGACAGCTGTAGAGTGCGAAATACAAAAAACTTCATAAGTAAGCTCAGCTACAAGTAAGCTCATGTGACACTTCAAATTACGAATCAAGCAAACCAGTAACACGTGTTATTGTAACAAGTCAAGAGATAAGATAACAATCAGTTTCGTTCAAATTCACCGAAATTCATCAGTCATTGACTTTTTCAGAAAAGAGTAAAACTTTGAGATACTGAGAGGAAAGAGACTTACAGCAGCAGCGAAGAACGTTTTGTCGCCAATCTCGGAGAGGAAAGTCATGGCGAGTGACTTAGTAAAACCCTAAAAAAACCCATCAATTATGTAAACGTGGATTAGCTTCAACAGCGATTCCAAACAAAAAGACTTCGACTTCAAACAAAAAGAGATTAGCTTTTCGAACTATATTGCGTGTGTACCTGCACAAGCGACCCCATATCCACAGAGTAGAATCAATAACCAAGGCGGAGCGATCTGCTGCTTCCGGAGAGAGGCAGCTAGAGAAGACGAAAGTCGCGCAGGAGAAGGTGAATGTCTTTTTGTTTTGTTTGTTGTTGTTTGGGATTTGGTTTTGATGGGGGAGGAGGGAGTGTGGAGTGCACGCGATTAAAATATTGCGTTCCAGATTCTTTTTTTTTATAAGTTAGTAGTGAGTATTGCCACGTGGACGAATGAGATTCGAAGATCTTGCGGTGTTGACGAATAGGATTCGACGATCTTGCTACGTGGGACCTACGGAACCTAAGTAGATGTATAGAGTGTGACAGTGTGTTAAACTGTTTAGTTTATTGTTCCATTGCTGCTGTTCCGTCCATTACGTGCTTTACGTCATAAGGAATAATACAAATAGTAACACTATTCCTTTTAAATTTCTCTCGATTGTTTGGCGAAAACTGATTGAAATAATAACACAAATCATATAAGTATTCCCAACGACCATCAAATATGAAAATCTATTTTTGGTGGATATGTGTGCTGATTGTTGCCTTTCGTTGGAATTTGGTCAGAAAATGATTTGTTTTTTGGGATGGGTTATCAAGAAATCTAGATATTTTTAAGTATACCAAATGCTTAAGAGTGTGTTCTCATGCCTAAAAATTGATGTAAAATTGTCCCTGGACCTTATTGTTACCTAACACAGATGTTTTTGCACGGAAGCTTTCATGAGCTTTAGCCAAACTGGAATAGTTTGGAGTTCTCTGTGATCCCCAAATGAGACTTGAAGTCGCAGTTATCGGCCAAACAACGCATAGAGATAGAGAACACAAAATACCACAAACGAGCCCGGCTAAGGCCCTAAATTAAAATAGGACCTAGTTTTTAAATATACAGAATAAGGTCCAAATCTTATTTGAGCCGTGCCTGACCACAAAGTTATATGAGACTAATGAGACCTAGTTCTTTGTTTACGAGGCTTCTCATGGAGACTCGTAGTTATGCACAACCATTCCATTGTCTTCTAGGCTGCCTTACTTTCTTGTTTCATAAAGCTGAAAGTTGAAACCCTCGTTTGACTTTTCTTTACAAGTATGCTTGGAACTAATAGTGTTAAGTGTTGATGGGAACAGTCCATTTAAACCATTTTGAACCCAATGCTCTTAACTAAACTAAGCCAAGACTGAGTAGTTTATAAACAATGGCTATAGTCTTTATGCTCCACAACATGAGTCTTTTTTTTCCTACTTGTCAAATCATCAAATAGTAAGTTATGGAAGATTTGTTTTAGTCAAATGTAACAATCCAGTGTACTTTATTTAATCATCGGAAAAGAGTAAGACTACGAACACTTTATGAAAGGAAAAAAAAAAAGGTAGATCAGAAAGTGAATTTGAAAAAAATAATAATGGTACAGTATACGGAGAAATGGGACCATTTCCAAACAGAGAAAAGTTCTTGCGATTATCACTATTCCCAAATTTTCAAAGAAAATGAAGAAGGAAAGAGACAAGATCGGATTCTGACGAGTAAAAACTAGAAAAATACCCACAAGACTAAACAGAGCCCAAACGTCATTGACTCTGCAAATGTACTCTCTGGTCCAAACCATTTTAAAACTGGTACGTTTTCTGTATGGTAGATAAAAGATATGCATTGAAATTTCCGGTTTATACCAAATAAATACTATGCAATTTTAATTTAGAGTTGAAACAATTGAATATTGGTATAATGAAAGTCAGTGGAGCTTCCGAGAGGAACTAGAGTTTGCAGGCAATAGAAGAGGAGACAGTAATAAATGTACAAACTTAATTTGGTATCTATAAAAGCATGAAGCTCATAATAGTTTCTCCATTTATAAGAGGAAGATGTTTCTTTCAAGCAATGCCTTTCTTTTTAATGCTCTTCTTCATCGGTCCACTGAATATCAGTTAATAACTCTGCTATATTATTTGGTTTTTATCATTAAAGAGGGATGCTATTAGAATTCATTCATTTATTAGAGTTTGAGGTATTAAAATTTTTTTAAAAATGGAAGATCTTAATTCGCTTTCCATCAACATCACATCAGCTTCAGGGCAGAAGGCAGAAGCCAAGCCAGACTATCGCCTGCCTTATGGCTATTAGTTTTCATTAATATGTGTTTTTATTTAACACAAATAGTTAACTTTATACTCATTCAGAATTAACTATAATAAAAAAAAATCGGTAAGAAATAACAGCTTAGGCTAGACTTAGGTATAGCTTAATTTCACCTGTTTTGAATATTTACAGGAGAGAGGAGAGAAGGAAAGAAAACAGATCGTTTCAACGATACATCATGATTCATGATGTAGGTTTCATACAATCCAATTATGCATTGATTACAAACTTCTAGTCTATTTAAATATACGAATAATAAGTCATAAGCGCTAGTATGTTTTCTTGAATAAGTTAGATAAAAACAAAAGAGTTTGAAAATATTTCCTTTTTGTGCATGGGGTAAAAAAAGAACTCAGAGTGCAGTGTCGAGGGTTTTTTTTCAACTTTGGCAGAGGGTAACAAGATGGAAATGACCTCTGTATCTGAAATATCCAGGCTCTGCATTACATATATACAGACAAAATATACACATTTATTCCATGCGTAAACTTTTATATAATCTTTTTCGAGATTTATCAGTAAAAATGGTTTGTTGCATTAAAAAAATAGTAATAATGGTTGTTAGTTAAACTATTCAGAAGTACAAATCTGAAACCAATTACAATCCAGTCCTGTTTTAAAAATTCTCAAAGACAACAGATTTTGTTATCCGCAGTTCTAACTTCAAACGAACTGTAGTACTATGCATATTACCACTTACCAGTCTACCAATATACTAATAATTTTACGTATGGGATTAGAAACTGTATTTGCTCCACTGTGAGTTTCTAATCTATATATATCTATATTTTGCATATGCTTTACTTTAAGTTTTTTTAGTTTCCTGCGTTTTTATTAAACTGGATACTAAACATTGCTACCAATTATCAAATGGTAAAGCTTGGTTGGCGGGAAACGCCAGAGTTTTATCTTTCTTTCCGAAAAAAATAGTACTATTAAATTTGCTTTCTTTACTAACAGCAGTTCCAGTTGAGTGTAGTAGCTCATCTTTTACTGATTGGTGGATTGTTCTTGCTTGGCTTTTTTAGTGTAAATAGATTTTAACAATAAATTACGTTTACTTGCTTTTTAGGTTTTCCAGTTCATTTTAGGCACTGCTGTTTAAATGATTTTGTCTTTAGTAAACTAGATATCACTAGAATACTAAAACAAGATCATAAACTAGGATTATTATTAGTAAATATGATTATGGCTTTGATATGTTTGGTAACTTTTTACTGAAGCGAGAATTAGTCCTAATAGTATGGTTTATTAGCAAAATGGTAAAATTAAAAAAAAAGGGTTCAAATACCTTCCACCTCCTTATTTAGTTAATAAGTTTTCCAACATCTGAGAACATTTTAGAACATTTTACCTCTTTCTCTAATCGATACAAAAATCAGTATTGCTTTAGGTTTTCAATCATATTACCGTTTCTTTTATTTTCTTATTGCACTCAAACATACTACTTTATCCATTAATACTTCAAATTACACATTCTGTTTCTCTAGATCAACCGTCGGCCCAAGCCACGTGACGTGGGGATACAACAACAAGATTTTCTTTTTACCATCCTTGTGTTACCAATCTGATTTATACTTTGAAGAAATAGAGTTTATAAACTTATAATAATAAAAAAATTATCTTAAAAAAAAACAAAAAAAAACGGGGTACGTGGTTGTGTGTGTTGGGTATTGGGAAACTAAAATCCCACCCTCTCAGACGCAATTCATTTATACATTTATACACTTTAATAAGTCTCAAATCCTTTCCTCTGATTCTCTCTTCTCTCTCTCTCCTTATATTATACATAATAATTCGTATTTATTATTGATGAATCCACCCAGCCGTACTGATTCGCCATCTTTTCACCCTTTAATGAATTTTCCTCTTCCCTTTTAACTTCACACTCTCCTTCTTCTTCTTCCCCTTTCTAAAACCCATCTCCACAAGAAAGCTCAGTTCTTTTTCCTTTTTATCTTTTCCTTTTCTGTTTTTTTTTTTTTGGTGTGTCAACAATGCAAAGCAGCTTCAAGACGGTTCCTTTCAACACTGACTTCTACTCCCAAGCCTCTTTCTTCTTCAGGTACATACACACACATCTCCTCTCTACCCTTCTCTTATCCAAAACCTTTAACAAACAATAACAAAAGAACCACTCTTTTCTCTTTCTGTGTGCAACAGAGGAGATAGTTGTCTTGAAGAGTTTCATCATCAACCCACTAATGGTTTTCACCATGACGAAGCTGTTGGTTTAAGTCCAAGTCAGCTTCTTTCTTTTGTATTAAGTACAATTTTCTTAACGCTTCGTTGAGGGAATCAATCTCATTAGGTTCTGCTTTTTTTCTTCTGCAGATGTCACTATTGCTTCCAACAACTTACACTACACGACGTTTGATACGGTAAAAGTTGATTCCTTTATCGTCCTTACAAACTTTTACAATAAAGACTTTGTTTCTGTTTTTGAATCATTTGTCTTTCAAAGGTCATGGAGTGTGGTGGCTTGAGGGAGAGGCTTGAAGGGGAAGAGGAGTGTTTGGACACAGGGCAGTTATTGTACCAGAGAGGGACAAGGTTAGTAGGAGGAGGAGGAGTAGGAGAAGTGAACAGCAGTAGTTTAGAGAAGTGGTGCGATTCGGTTTCAGCCATGGCTGATAACAGTCAACATACTGACACTTCCACAGATATTGATACTGATGACAAGACTCAGGTTTTGTTCCTTTGTCTTCTTCGTTAAATCATTCACTGTCACCAAGAGATAAAATTTAAAAGATTCTGTTTCATTTCTGTTTGTTTCTTCACTTGGAGTTTTGTTTTGTCTCTTTTTGGTTTTTATAATTTTCCCATTGATGGGTCACCTTGGTATTCGATCACTATGTTATCTATCTACACAGACTGTCTCTCTCTCTCGTCTATTTCAATACGGGCTTGTCTGTTTTTTGTTTTTTTTGTTCTAATGAAACTCACCATGGAATGGATGATTGGTTGTTTGAACTTACTGTCCTATTTTCTGTTAAAGTGTGAATGCCCTTTTAAAAAGATAATTTTTACTCAAGTTTTAAAGTTTCTTCAATGAACTTCAATGGACTATATGGTTTTAAAAGATGCGATTACTTGTAAAGTTTCTTGCTTTTTATTGATATGTAATATGAATCCATTGGCTGGCCCATGGCTTAAAAAGTATGCGATTTGTTGTAACGTTTTTTATGCTTTTTTGTATGGTATACTATGAATTCATTGGCCCATGGCTTTAAATGCAAACTACTTTCATTTTTGTTCCATTGCTGCATATTGAGTTTGTTATGGTTGGAGAGTTTATGTTTAATTTGCTTCTGTTCTTCAGTTAAATGGAGTTCATCAAGGGATGCTTTTGGCTACAAATTGTTCAGATCAATCTAAGGTGAAATCTTGTGAACAAATGGTAGATCTTTGTGATTGAACCTCTTGAGTTTTGGATCCGTTGGTTGTTAGCTTTTTTGGTTTTAAGGGTGAATAAACTTTGACATTCACATTCTTGGCAGGCGCTTCGAAGACTTGCTCAGAACCGGGAGGCTGCTAGGAAAAGCCGATTGAGGAAAAAAGTATAGAAGTTGATCCATTGAACTGCATTAGTTCATCTTCCACTATCTTTGCATTTACTTCATCTTTGTATTACATTTGTCTCTGAATAGGCATACGTTCAGCAACTTGAGAACAGTCGAATCAGGCTCGCGCAGCTAGAGGAAGAGCTCAAAAGAGCTCGCCAACAGGTCTGAAAGTGACTGTGTTTAACAATATTCTCCTTTTACAATATGCCATAGAAGATGATAGCTTATAGTTTAGTAATTTGTATTAACGAGTTTCTCTTTTATGCAGGGATGTTCGGTTGAAAGAGGAGTTTCAAGGGACAACACTCATTTGGCTGCCGGAAATGGTAAGACATTCCTTTATGGCCCTTTGGTATCTGGTAATATGAAGTGATCGATCTTATTAAGAATGAAGTTGTTGGTTCTTTGATGTTGCAGGTGCCTTTTCATTTGAATTGGAATATGCACGTTGGATGGAGGAACATCAAAGGCTGATAAACGACTTAAGATCGGGTGTGCATTCGCAGTTAGGTGACAACGAGCTACGTGTGCTAGTGGATGCTGTGATGAGTCACTACGATGAGATATTCAGGCTAAAGGGAATCGGTACTAAAGTTGACGTCTTCCACATGCTCTCAGGCATGTGGAAGACGCCTGCTGAGAGATTCTTCATGTGGTTAGGTGGATTCAGATCATCTGAGCTACTCAAGGTAAAACATAAAGGGTTCACTTAATCATTGGTTTTGATCTTCTTTGCGTAATTGGTTTTTTTGTTTATGTTTGTAGATATTGGGGAATCATGTGGATCCGTTGACTGATCAGCAGTTGATAGGCATATGCAACCTCCAACAGTCGTCTCAGCAAGCAGAGGATGCATTGTCACAAGGCATGGAAGCTCTGCAACAATCGCTTCTCGAGACGCTTTCCTCTGCTTCAATGGGTCCAAACTCTCCAGCAAATGTTGCTGACTATATGGGTAATATGGCAATGGCCATGGGGAAACTTGGCACACTCGAAAACTTTCTTCGTCAGGTAAAATAACAAAACCTCTCTGAAGCAACAATGAGTATCACAAATCAAAATAACCTGAAAGGTTATATATCTTTGCAGGCAGATCTATTGAGGCAACAAACTCTGCAACAGCTTCACAGAATACTAACCACAAGACAAGCTGCTCGTGCCTTTTTGGTCATTCACGACTATATTTGTCGGCTTAGAGCACTCAGCTCTTTATGGTTAGCCCGACCTAGGGACTAAGACCTGTCATGACCCAAAGGAAAGCATAGTTCTCTCCTCTGTAGCCTTTGAGATCATCTGTTATAAACTTATTTAGTAGGTAGTGAACGTTACCAATTTCAGAATCATTTTTATTCCACTTTTTCACTAAGCTAAACTGAGAAGAACAAGAAGCTAACAAGATCTAACATAAAAGTTATAAAACGTAAGCGACAATGCGTGTATGAAACTCTCAGCGGTTCATGCCTGGTACAACAATTGGAGGAGTTAACTTCTCTCGGCTCCATTTCTCTATATTCGAAAGCCAACCTGAAATATCAACAAAAACAAGAAAAACATGCTTTGTGATTTCTTGTAGGAAAAGCTAGAATCCTATTTTTTTCTTTCTAAAGGGGATTAAGATTACATAGTACATACCAATCGATGGATCAGCGCCACGGTTCTTGAGCTCTCTAGACTCTTGGCAGATAGCACATGGTGTGCAAAAGAGATGGACCCAAAAGTCACGACATGGTTCCTCAGGCAATGCGAAATGTTCCCTAAGCCTAGTCCGGCTTGGAAACGCGTAGCACCAACAACAACCCACAAATCCTAACGCTAGATGAATCAAACCTGCGTTCATACAAGCTACATTCCCAAAAAAAATCCATCTCAACCTTTGGTTTTTTTTTTTCCACAAACATATCAATGTTAAAATGTAGATTACGTGTTTCTTACGTATGGTTCCTCTGTTAACGATCTCGCTGTTTTGAGCGAAGGAGACGCATGGCATTATAGCTGTCTGAACACCTTTACAAGATTACATTGTAAGGCAAAGAAGAAAGAAAGAAAGATTCAATCAAAACAAGAAGAGATTAGTCTTTTTTTATTATTAAAGAAAGACGTTTTGATCAAGAAAGGAACGTACAAATGACCCCATCTTCGTGACAATCGCAGAGATTGGTGGTCCATAGTCCCTGAGGAAGTTGTCCGGCGTACGGTTGATCCCGGAACGACGCTCCTTCCGCCTTGAACACCGGCCCATCCCCGTACATTTTTGAAAATTCCGATTTTCAGTAATTAATAATATATAAACAATAATTCTCAAATCAACTGTAAATAAACAAATAATAATTTATAATCACGTTCTTTGATTTTCTCTAACGTTGTTTGTCAGGTTCTACAAATATTTTTTTCTGATGAGAAAAATCAGGAAACTAATGGGGAAATTTATTTAAATATATACTTGTTTGCAATTGGAGCTGGACATACGCACCAAAAAGCTTCAACACAAGAGAGAGAGAGAAGATAAGCGTAAAATTTTGTTGGTGAAAAACTTATAGACGATAATATCAAAGGGATGATAACGTTTTTATCTAAGTCAAGACAAAAAGAAAATAACGAATTTTATCTAAATGTAGTAATACTGTATAGTGTAATATGAAACTAGTTTGTTGTAATCAGACAAAAATAGAAAAGCATTGTTGGAAAGATAGATCTATCCAACATTATCTATAGTCTATGATTCGTAGAGGTATTTAGTTGACCAGACAGACCCTAATTTTAAGATTTGTACAATACAGAAATTCTATCTCGTAAAAGAAAACCCATTTTTCATCCGAGATGAGAGGAGACAATCTCCTATGCAAAACTATGAGTGACTAGTTTTGTAACTGGATATTAAGGCGATCATTAGAGTTCGTGGATAATTATTAAATGATGCTAATTAATGGTGAATTCTTCGTTCTTTCTCTACAGAAGTCTTGATAATATAAGAAACTTAATCATCTTGTCCAAAAGTGCTTCACTAAATGTATTAACCTATACCTAGAACAGTTAAAAAAAAATGTATCAACCAAACTTAAGATAATTAATTTTATTCTAATTAATAAGAACTGATGTTAAGGAAATTAGTGAGCCTAGCTACTAGACTTGAAATTAGTGAGCCTAGCTACTAGACTTGAAATTAGTGAGCCTAGCTACTAGACTTGTGTAAAATTCTTGTTAACCAATGAAGGTTGATTGACCTTATAGGATTAGAAAAAAGTTGATTAGTATTATTGGTGCTGGATCTCGTACGTGAGAGGATACAAATATCGTTTATATAGGATTTGTTCATGAATCCCATTAATGAAAAAATATACAAATCCTAAAACCCTTTTGTATAAACCTAAAAAACCGATCACTCTAGGATGAAGTAAAGTTGATTGACGAACCCCCAAAAAATGAACCCTAGTCAGAGTCTCCTACTACTGTCTACGCACTGGGCCTAACTTAAAAGACACTAAGGCCCTGTATAGTTCCCCTTGCTCACTCTAGTATTAGTAGAGTTATATCACTGAAATCCACTGAGATTTTGAGTCACTTTAAACAACAAATGTCAACTACTTGATTCACGTACGCTGACCTTGTTTAAAAGAACCAACCGATACCTTTCATTTATCTTTTTTGTTTTTAACTGTTTCCGCATCAAAATGTTATTTATATGAGAATTCATAAGTTCTAACCTTCTAGAAATTTATGACTTCAAAAGTTGAAAATACGTTCGTTTCACTTCAAAAACGTATTTTCAACTTTTGCATTTCACGAGAAAAAAAAAACTGGAAAACAAAATGAAATGGTCAACTTTTGTGACTTAGAAATTGATAATGCCGGTTTTCTAAAAGTCATAGATGATAATAACATAGAAAAGGGAGAACGGAGAAAAAATGAGGTTGCCTTCAAAACCAACCATGAACTAAGCTTTTGTTTTGTCTACAATATGTCCGCCACTTCAGTTGTCTGTTTTTTTTCTTCTTTTTAAGATATTATTTTAGAATTTTAGTTGGGGTCCTTCTAGTTATTAGCAGTTCTTTCTTTCTTTTTTTAGTTAGTTACTAGTTACAAACCTACTACAACTTTGGTCTCAAATTTTTGCATGAACTCATTTAATATATCATCTTCCCTCAATCCACCATTTCTTTAAATTTTTGTATGGCCTGATTCCATTAATCCAACAACATGCACTGCACGCTGCCCTGTAACTTAATTCTAATTCACAATTTTATCACTACAACTTTTCAAAAATACAGTAAAAATGTTCATTTTTAGAAATAGAATTTTTGAAAAGGCCAAAAAAAAAAATAACTCTAATTGATAAACATACTAAATGACCAATTTTTCATCTTTTTCTTTTCCACTGCAATTGAAAAATTAGGCTATATCTATAAAAGAATTTATAATCTATTTCATATTATTTTCACCGAAAATTTGATTTAAATCCAAAATAATCTTATTTTTAAAAAATCAAAATCAGTTTCATGTTATTACGTTTCTCTAGCAAACTTCGTCTAAATATGTTATTCCTAATCACATTTAGTTGATCAAATAATATTATGGTAATCGTTAATAAAATATCAATTTTACCCAAATTCATAAATCTTTAAAAATATTTATAAAATCCATCAACTAATATGATAAACAATAGTAAAATTCAAACATAAATTAATCAAATCTCAATTCTATATAACTTCCATGATTCTACTTCTTATTGTCATTGTCTATATTCATCTACTTTTATACAATTTTATAAATTGTTGGCATAAAAACATATAGATTTCTGAAAATTTTATAAAACTGATATATAAAATTTTATAAATAAGATTATAAACCATTTATTAAAAGTTGATAAATTATCTACAAGTTAATTAACCTTTCTAAACATTTATAAAGTGTATCGACTAAATTGAAGCTGATATGATAAACAATGATAAAATTCAAACTTGAATTAATCAAATCTCGCTTCTATATAACTTGTATGATTCTACTTCGTATCGTTATTGTCCATATTCATAACTTTTTATACAATTATATAAAATGCTGGCATAAAAACTTATAAATTTTTGATAAAGTTTATAAAACCTATATATAAAATTTTCTAAATGAGATTATAAACCATTTATTAAAAGTTGATAAATCATTTACGAGTCTATAAAACCATATTGAAGGATCTTATTAAGGGTATAAATGTTAATTTCTATTAAATATATATATATATATTTGCAATATCTGTGTAATTGTATTTATGCAAAGTGATAGCAAATTCTAAAAACATTTTGTAAACGTTATACGGAACTTTAATTAAACTAAAATTTTTAAAACCGAAAGATCCAAGCCGATATTCAAATTAATTCCTAAAACCTACATCTTGTAGAACACAAAAACATTTTAGTATTTAAGAAAATATAAGAGCTACCCGTAAGAAAAAGAAAAAAACAAAGTTTATACATATACAGTAAAATTTTTATAAATTTATAATATTATGACTTTGAATATTTATTAATTTATAGAATTATTAATTAATAGATTAATAAAATACGTTTAATCTATAATCTTTTTAGGTTTTTTTTAAAAAATATTTGTATTCCAAGAAATTTAAAGAATTCAAATGAATGACATATACAATTTTTAAGTAATAAAGATGAAATTATTTATTAGATTACAATAAATTTTAATAATATATATTGAGTATTTTATGTAAAAATGATATATGTTCATAAGTTTAAAATGTATAAAAAGTAATAATTACAATCTGCAATAATGAAATTAAAAATGGTATTAGAATATATTTGAAAGTATTTAGAAATACAAACTTCATTATGTCTAAAAATCTTTATAAGTTTTGAATTCAAATTTAAAAGATAAGCATCACAAAAAGCTTGATACAATAATTAAAAGTATAGTTAAAACATTAATAAGATATTTAGTTTAAATAAAAAAACATCATACACATATACATATATAGTTATTAATTTATAGTTTCATTTGAATCATATAGTTACAAAAGAGTTTTCAAAAATGTTTTTATTTTATCAAATTTTATTAAATTTTACACAAACCTAACTTACAATTGGAAAAATTTATTAATTTATAATAATTATAAATTTATCGAGTATTGTTCTATAATAAAGGTTCTATAGCTAATTAATAGGATCATAGTGGTGGATGAAAGCGTCGATGTGGCATAACATCTCAAGAGTCATCGTTTGAGCAAGCTGAGACTTATCAAGAATCTGAAACGCATGACCAACGCCTTTGTACACCACGCGCTTGATCATTTTCTCATTACTATCGCATATCTCCATCGCTCTATCCATCAGCACATCCATCTCCGCCACGCACACCAGCGTCCTCGTCTTGAACGTCACCGGTTTACAATACGGATGCTCTCTATTTGCGTCACCTGGCAAAGCCATCCTCCACCACCCGTCTGAGGACGCAAGTGTAAGCACTGAGTTCTTCATGTTGTTCTCCACGCGCGTCTCGCTCTCAGTACGCGCCTCCCCGGCGAAGAAAGGCTGGATCAAGATTGTTCCTTCTATCTTCAATGGCTTTATAAGAGCGTCGGCGGCTGCTAATCTCGCAGCGACATGGTTGGCGATGTTGCCTCCGGCGCTGTCTCCGGCCAAGAATATATTGCCGAAGTCACATTGCTTGGGCCACAAGTTATCGTTTCTTGTTTTCTTGAGCCAAAGAATGGCATTGACTCCATCTTCGTATGCTGCCGGAAGAGGATTCTCAGGGGCTAAACGGTAATTAACAGATATGACCAAACACCGTGATTTAGCCGACAATCGGGCCAAGAACTGGTGGTAACACGACCAAGAAGCCGAGCCGATGCAGAAACCTCCACCGTGGAAGTAGACAAGCAAAGGAAGCTTAGAAACCGACGAGGACTTAGTCACCATTGGGACATAGAGACGTGCCCATACGTTTGTTGACTTGTCTATGTGAACATCAGAGCAAGCCACACCAAGCTCGAGGGGTAGTGAGGGACCCACACACGGCAGGAGTTGTGATCGTTCCACGTGGCCGTCTTTGTAAACTCTAATAAGGCCTTCCACTTCATCTACGACCGGTCCATGAATATTGGTGTTATTAGGGTTAAAGGTCGTCACATGGGTCAATGGGGTTGCTCCCATTTTTTATATATCTTAAAGTGTGGTTTGGCTTCGTGACACAAAAAGAGCTCTTAATAGATTCTTGTCAAAAAGAAAAGAGAAGCTTTTAATAGAGAGTTTTGGAGATTGATGTGTTTATAGGAGGTTTCTTATATAGGAGGAGGGACTGAGGGTATATAATGGATGGTGAGGGAGACAAGGATGAGAATATTTCCACTTTATTATTTTCATCAAAATACTATCAATAATTGAAACCGAACTAAATTTTGTGGCTACTACTATACTATTCTCTTTGTTATTTATTATGGTCGTTATAAAATGTGGTTCTCTTTGTAGACTGAAGTTAATGTCTAGGACCGGATATACCACGTGATTTTCATTCAATATATAATTTGACCGCCAACAAGAAAAGTATGATAATTTGACGATTAGAGAGGTATTGATTTCTCTTCCATAAGAATAAGTCGCACATTTATAGAAATAAGTTATCTCTATTTTTTTGTGCTTTAGTATAATTCATTAATTTCTTTAAACTAAATTCAGAATACTGTCGTCACTGCTGATATAATAGAAACGTGTGAATAGACTTTCAGAGGCTGTTCTTATCCAATGGGTGTGGAAGGGCAATATTCTTCAACGTGACTATTTCGTTGTAAGCTAGTCGATGGACTATAGTGAGATAAATTATTATTTCTTTAAAATTTCCATACAACAAATCAAGTTAAAGTTTTATATGATAATAATTGGAAAGATGAAAACGTGGCACGTGGGCATCAAATACTGTGGTGGTGGGCGATAGTCTTCCATTTTTCAACGGCATAGAGTCAGAAGACGCATGGGATTGGTTGAATAGTTGTGTCAAAATGCACTTACCAAAAAGATACGTTGCCCACTTCTGTTCTTCATTGTTCATGCACCAATCTTTTCCTTTTTAATTAATTTTATTAATTATTATGTACGTGAGGAAACATTTCAACATGCTGTGTGTTATATTACTAATGGTTTTAGTCGCTGTTTGTACAGTTAGCCTCATTAATAAATATTGGGTGTCAAATCTCTATGCTGAAATTAGTGGCCATTTTTCCAGAGACTTATGTAAGATTTTTTTCTAACACTAACCACACAAAAAAAATGGTATAAAATTATATAACAATGAATGCATGCTGGAGAAACTTCATGTTATTTGTTAATATTAATACGAAAAGTGGATTGAAGTATGGGTCGTGGAAGTTGATTGGTGGTGTTTGTATTCGCCAACCAAAGAATGGGCAAGTAGGAGAGAGCTTAAGTGGGATATATAATGTATATAATAAGAGGATGATAGTGTTGACAAAAGTGGGACAAAACCCATTTTCATGTTTGGGACTTTCGATTTCGTGGCACGTATAAAGAATGTCTCACAACACAATTATAATATAGACTTTACTTCTGGTCTGCTAAGATCTTGACACTTAAAATAAACACAAAGTTCATCGGAGTGGTGGATTAATTACACTGAATATAGATATTCTAAATACAATAATTACCGTTTTTTTTATAACCAAATGGAGATTGTTAAGTTTTTATAGTTCATATATTTGAAAAATAAATAATCACTCTAATCACTACATAGTTTAAATTGAATCTAGGTTTTGAGATCAATGTTAAGATTTTCGCCTCATGTATAATTTGAGTACTTAAATGCATTTTTAAAAAAAGAGAAAAAATCCCATGCTCCTTCTATCTTTGATTTTAAGAGATTTATTTTGAAAAGACGGTGAAGAAGCTATACCACATACACACACGCAGAGGATATTAACTAATCTGCTAAACATTCAAGACACCATATGATGATATGAAAAATATTTCGAATTAATCCAAATAACGTCACAGGATCGAAAAAAATAAACAAATATGGATAATTTTTATAATTAATATATTTAACTAATCGTTAGTACAGATAACAACAGTTTAATTCAACCTAGACATGGGCGGTTGAAGCGATGGAGGAGCCGCAGACGCACCCATTCGTGCATGTCGTTCCATGTTCCCATGCCACCCAATGGACAAGTCGAAGGCGCGTTTGTGTTGAAGTTGCCTATACTCTTGACAAAGAGCGCATGGCTCGCAGCAAAAGTGGACGCAACAATCACAACATGGTCTCTCCTTGAGGTTGTATTGGGCTCTGAGTTTGGTTCGGTAAAAGCAAGAGTAGAGACTACTCCCTCCGTATCCAGTAAGCATAAATATGATCATGTACATCGCTCCGCTCACACCACAAGATGATGATCCTCTGTCTACAATCTCTGCGATGCGTCCAAAGGCAACGCATGGGCACCAACAAGTCAAGCAGCATGAATTTATGTCCATCCAACATTCGCATAGATCAGTCGACCAACCCTTGGGTTTACCATGGCTTGGACCTTGTGGGTCGTTGGACGAAGGGTTCATGGTTTGTGTGATTTGTTGAAGAAACGATGTTAAATTATTTTCTTAAGTTTTTTTTCCTCTATATATATATTAAATTGTGTAACGTACCTTTTAATGGACTAACTGTTAGCACGTAGGGACGCTATGTGATGACACTTTCTATGGGTTGACCGTTAGAAACACTCTGCCTTGGTTTTTGAACAACTGGTGACTTTCGGATCTTCAAGTGGGTCTACGGATTATTATTGGGGATACAAGTCACTTCGTAAGGTTTTAATTGGGTCGAATTACACAGTTGCTGGACCAAAGTTTTCAAAGAGTATAGAGTGAATATTTGGGCCGAAAGGCTTGAAGTGCATACAAAAGAAGATTAGGGCTATCATCTTTTGCTGTATCTTCTTCATGGGCGTTTAAAAAAAAAAAAATATAAGCTCGGCCCAATAATTAATAGGCCAAGTCAACAAAGCCCATATAATTTCATATCAATGGTCAAACTACTTTGGAGCTCCACCCAAAATGAAACCATATCTTGTTCCTTATCCAATTCTCATAAAATCTCCATTGGTCTCTCAAGAAACAAGAAACAATGATGTCATCAATGGCACTCCACTCCTCTCTCTCATCTGCTTCCCTCTGCTCTTCTTTCATCTCTCAACATCCAAAACTCTCCCTCACTGCTTCTCCATCGTTCCATAACCATTCCACCAAACCCAACATCTCCCTTAACCGGAAACTCGTGGCTCTTGCAGCTCCAGAGACACTCACTTCTGAACCAGTCACTGGCATTGACGTTTCCGACACTCCACAACCAAAAAAGGTATAATAACAACAACAACATGCTCTTCTTTTTAGTTTTCTGTGTTCTGTTTCAGACAAAGCTTAGCTGTTGTTGTGTTTTTAGGTTGTGAATCAACAAGAAGAGAAGGCAAGAGTGGTTCTTAAGTTTGTATGGATGGAGAAGAACATAGGTTTAGGACTTGACCAGTACGTTCCTGGACATGGCACAATCCCGCTTAGTCCTTACTTCTTTTGGCCAAGAAAAGACGCTTGGGAAGAGCTCAAGTCTACTCTTGAAGCTAAGCCATGGATCTCTCAGAAGAAGATGATCATTCTCCTTAATCAAGCCACTGACATCATCAATCTCTGGCAACAAAGTGGCGGCAATTTAACTTCCCAATAATCTCTTTTTGTTTCTGCAAATTCAAGAATTCAACCTTTTTCTTTTTGTTTTACTTTGTCTATGATATTTTGAGTTGTTACTACCGTATCTTAAACAATATCTTCATAATATTCCACATTAAAGATTGAAAACTTTCCAAAGGGTTTTATTGCAAAGAGGATGACAATAAAAGCTAATAAAACTAAGCAAGATTGAGTTGTTGTTTCCTTGAAGAAGGAAATATCCTACGCTTGAAGGTGGAGATTTTGCAGAGTAGAGCTTCGCGATATGATTTAGAGACTCTCTCGTCACCGGAATATGTACATGTCAATGTCACTTTCTTCTCCAATACACTCACCAAAATTGAATTTGTTTCTGTTTTTCCGAAAGAAACAGAGAAAAACAAGAAACACTGTTATGAGAGAAAGAACAGAATTGTATGTCTTGACACCTGGAGAAGAAAGCTATGTCTTACCGATCATCCTTGACATTATGTCGGCGATTTTCTCTTGACAGTCACTACATCTGATGTCTGCTGATAAAACAATCTCCTGAATCTGATAACAGGCAAAGGTCATCACTCACAACAAACACCAAGAGTTGAATCATTGTAAGACAAACTGTGTTAAAAGAAAAGCTACGAACAAGGGGCATGGATAAAGATGCGACAGAAGCTAGACTGCTTTCACTTGTTATTGAAAGCTTGCTTCTTGGTGATGCTCCAAGCTGGTGCTCGACGATTTCAGCCAGAGAAGCCATAACAGTGTTTCGTTGTACTAGGAAGGATAGATAAAACAGGAATCAAGAATCCTATAGAAAACCACCAAACCAAAAGAGTGGGGAACGAAGAGTGTGTCGCTATCAGAAAAGGATGAGTTAGCAAATCTTCTTAAGTGGATGACAGAGGAAGCCCATCTTTTCTTTTGCTTCACTCTGTGGAGAAAATCAAGTTTTAAAGACATTTAAGAGACATGTTAACACACAAGACAGACATATACAACTATGCTTTGGATCCATGACTTAATCTACATATATTTAAGTGATAAAAAGTCAAGACCTTTTGTTTCCTCTTTCTTTTTTTCCAATGCATAGTTTGAAAAAGATGCTTCACTCACCAATATGCAAACCCCACCAAAATCATATAAGTGGAGGATTGCTTCTGTGTTCTGACGGAGTCTAGACAATTAATTTAGCTATTTACCTTTTTTTCCCTTACCCCACTTTGGTATATCCAATCATAGATATCACAAAAGGGATTATTAGGTACAAAGTTAAAAAGGGGGCTTGAGATAAAACACCCACCTTTTCAGCAGAGTTGAGAGGTTTATTTACAAGCGCTCTTACGGTCTTGCACAGACTGTAAATCCTAAATGTATTATATCAAAATAGAATAAATGATAATGGTCCCAGTTTCCACAAAACATCACCTGTTACCAGCTAAAAGTTTCAACTTGCAACCAAAGAGAATCCAATTTCATATGTTGGTCCCGTTTGGATGCTGCACAAAACAAAACCTTATGGGGACATGGACAAGGACAGAATTAACTTTCCTAACGTTAACATAATAATGTGCCCTGCTTCAAAAATGTCAAAACAAAAACACAACCAATGCTTCAAACTTCAAAGGAACTCCTCTCGTGTCGAATTATTCAGTAGTCGTTACTATATGAGTCTCCAATCAGCTTAACACCAATCAATACAGGTACGAAAAAATATATTAACTGGAGTATGGACACTGAAGGTGAACTCAGATAAAAAAAAAAAGGATCAGTTTTATTTAATGATACATAGGTTACATGAAAAGAAAGTTCCCACCACACCAGAAAGAAAACAAATCGTATCTCTATGCTAAAGAGAGACAAAGAACATAATTAATTCTAAAAAGAAAAGCCCACTGTTTAGCGTCTAAAACCCTAGGGAGGTAATGCTATATTACCTACAGTCCACTGCACCCAAAACTTGCTGCCTGTATTGAAAGCTCTATGCCTACTGTTACAAATACGTACACAAACGAATTTGGATGCCATAACGAGCTACCTCTATAATCCCCAAAGAAAATCTTGCGAGTCACAATAATCTAAAACCCAAAATCGCATTGAGCAGATGCTCATTAGGTATTATGTACCTCACAAGACGAAACACACTCCAATCCCCAAGCCGATGATCGATCATCTTGACATCAATAGGCCAGTCAAAGGCTGCCCAACCGAAGAGCCAAAAACAGAATCTCCCATGAACTTGCCGTTCTCACAATCCAAGGGTTTCTCACATGAGAAACAATCAGTCAAGCAAGCATCGTGCGGACAGCAACTGACAATTCGATTACGCTTCCTTCGTCCAACAACCGAAGAGCTAAACAGAGAATCTCCCATGGAACTGCACTTCTTACAATCTAAGGATCTTTCACGTGACAAACCACCAGCCACCCCAGGATCGTGCCGACAGTAACTGCCAGTTCTTTTCCGCTTCTTCGATGGTTCCCAGTTCAAATCAGAGATTAAAACGTCTTTTAGAAGATCTGGAACTGGTTGCTTAGTTGATGACTTGTTGGTAGTAGCTACTGGAAGAGAGATGGTTAGCTTAGCTTCATCCTTTGGTAATTCTTCCTTTGGCGATTCATCCTTTGGTGACATCACACCATCACCAAGACCAACTTCAGATGGCTTCTCATCATGTTTCACCTCGACCTCTTTCTCCTTCCTCAAGGATAGGACAGAACTCGCGAGATCAGATCTTGGTTTTATGTGTACCCACTCATCTGCCGACCATTCCAAAGATGGTCTAAGGTCACTACGATGGAAGGAAGACATTTTCTTTTCACCTGAGAGAAAACAACCAAGAAAACAACAGTTAGTCTCACAAAAATATCTAAATCTTCAACAAATTTGCTATCACACTTCCATTTAGAGGTGTGTCTTAAACTCACCTGGCAGGTAAACTTCAAATTTCTCTTCTGAAACTTTCTCCACAATGATCCCTTCCCACCATCCATCACACCACCACACATCCACAGGTGTACCAACACCGACAGCCAATACATCATTTTCATTGCTGGGCTTCAGAATTGGACGCACTATCTTCCGTCCTTCCGTTCTAAGACCCAGATGATCACTAGCAGCAACACGAGATGCCAAAATCCACTCCTGCAATCAAGAAATGAAACATGTTAACAAAGTGTGCGGTAGAAAACAGAAACAAAGGGTGGGCTTTCAAATGTGTACCTCTAGCTTTTTAGATTCATCATCTGCATCCGTAATATCTTGGTACTGGACCTTAACCTTATCCTTGTGTTTCTTTATTATCAATGCCCTCAACCAACAACCTCTGATGCCACTATCTTGGGAAAGCACTTCCACCAGAGAACCCTTCTTAATGTGATGAGAAGAACTATCTTGTGTGCCCTTGCTCATAGAAGCATCTGAAGCCCCCAAGTCAACAGAATTGGGGCTAGCTTTGCATTCATCTTTGATGTCTTCTGCAGAGCGACGCCGTTTACTCGATCTAATCCCAACACAACCAACCAGAGAAGCTCCATGTTCTAGGTCAGTGCCAAGTGCCTGAGCACCTTCACCTGACTTTAAAATGGAAACATTCAAGAATCTAAGCATTTCTTGTCTCCAGTAACCTTGTAATTGCGTAATGTCATACGGCTTTATACCATCATCTCCATATAATTTCTGGCAGAAGAAAGCTACTCGCTGAACATCCATTGGCACCTTGAGAAATTTCTCATAATGCTGAGGACTGAGTACCGTAGCCAAACCATCTATGCACTCAATTTTGATATCTTGAAGACAATGAGAGAAGAAAATCTCTCTGTCATCAGCATCGTCGGTTAAAACAGCACCAACTTCATCAGTTTTGTGAAACCATTGTACCACGACCATCTTGTTGCCTTTAGAATCCTCATAAAGGTCTTCCAAGTAAGCAATCAATCTCTTATGTTGCTCTGCTAAAACATACACAAAATCATTCACCTGCAATTGGTTGGTGGAAAAAAAGAAAGGTCAGTTTTAGTTACATACAGCCAGTTGAAATTCAACAAAAAACGTAAATATAACAACAAACTCACCGAGACTCTGACACCATTTCGGGAGAAAGACGGATAATGCTTACGCCGTTTCCTGCAAGTCCAGGAAGAACCCATCCAGGAGAAATTAATGGCCGGATGAATAGGCTTCTGATATTTACCACTCTGAAAACAAACAAAAGAGAAACCGATCATTATCTCGTTTTCGGACAAGGAAAATATCTATACTTAAAGGAAGAAGAAGAAGAAAGCGTTAGATAAAGCAGTACCATAAAAGTGCCAATATTCAATCCTCCAGCAGCTTCTTCAGTCATAGAAGCAGCCGGTACATCTGCTACATGAGGTATCTCACCTAAGAAGTATAAACAAAAAACAAAGATCAGCCAGATATTCCAACACATCTCATCTCTAGATACAACAAAACTTCAAAAAAAAAAGAAAAAAAAAAAATCAATTCGTGCAGACATGCTCAGTACCAAAAGGTGGAGAGCGGATCTGTCTGCAGCAAAATTAAGTCATTAATAGATTTTAGCTGCAAAAGGCGCAACGAAACGAGGTAAGAGCTCTAACACAAAACAAAAAAAAAGAACAATAATTTCCTCTACACACATACATATCCTGCAACCAAACAAACAAGTAAGTTCCTCATCAACCCTTTACACAATCCTCTGGACAAAAAAAAAAACTCCTTTACATTATCTTCCTCAATTCAAAGCACAAGACTTTTCTATTACCCTCTAATTCAAATCACCCGAACTAACAAAAGCGCTGCAAAACCGAATCAAATCCTTCAGAAAACCGATGCGAAGTCTCAAATTAAACAAACCCACGATTCAAGATCTGAACTTTATCTCGTTTTCCAATTCAAAATCCGGCTTAAAGAACAAAAACAGGAACCCTAATCAAAATCTAGAAAAGGGCACATGAAGAAGAAGAAGAAGAAATTACCGGAAACAATAGAATTGAGCCAATCAGAAACGTGATGGAAAGAGTGAAGTTTCTTCAAGAAAGAGCGATTCTTTTTCAAGGCGTATCTAAAAGACATGCGTTTGGAAGAGTTCTTCAACCTCCCAACAACAGCCAGATCTGCACATCCGTCTTTCCTCTCTAGGTAATAATGAACCTCAACCTTCCCTTTCGCGTTCTTCACATGCCTCTCATTCCACCCGCAATACGACGCCGTTTCTGACGACCACGCCATATGAAAACGTCAGCTGCCCCCAAATCTGTCTCTCTCTCCGCGTGAAGGGTTGGGAAAAAATATTAGAGAAGAAGAAAGGAGAAGAAGAAGAAGAGGAGGAAGAAGGCGGAATTTGAATAATATAAAAAAAAAAATAAACCGGGGAGGAGGAGGAGAAAGCTAGGGTTTCAATTTGGGGATAAGATCAAGGGTTGTGATTGGCTCCACGTCGATGTTACGAAGAGCGTAGGTTTATTAATTACGGTGTTATCCTCTTTGATTAGGTGGAAATTACGTTCGTGTCCTTTTAGAGGGTTTCTTTTTGTTTGGTTTCTCTTTCCTCCGTCACGATAAGGAGGCCCGTTTTCGAATTTTTATAACGGAAAAGGACAAAACACAAGTTGTGTAATAGAGATGAAGCGCGTGATTTCCGGATTATTTTTTTTCTTTTTTTTAAAGAAAAAAAGAAAGAGTGGACTCGCTCTATCTATTTGACAGCTGTCTATCACGTCTTTTGAATTAAGATATTTTTTAGGATCTGTTTACATTTATATTAAAATTTGGATTTGATTTTTTTTTTTTTTTTAAATTTGGAGTTTGAAAGAATACAAATACCGGGAATAACGAAACAAGAATATTAAGGAGACTTTTTCAGTGTGTGATTTTTATCTTTTTGACTTTTTATTGCTTTTACTTTCAACAATCTACATTCAAAATTCCTTCTTATCAGTATTTCGAGTTTACTTTTCTATATTGATATCATATTAGATGAGTAATAACAGTTTTATCATTTACCAACCATAAGGTATAGTTTTGTAGGAAGCACGTGTAACAATTCCAAAAAAAGTCCTAACAGGTAACTATATCCACTTCACCACACACACCCACAAATAGAAGATTATTATCCTAATCCTAATTATGATGCAAATTTTGTTAGATGGAATGATGTGTTTTATAGAATCAAATCCCAAACATGGTGTAAAAGTATTTTAAACCCTTGACCAATAGTCAAAAGGCTTCCTTATCTAATTGTACAATCGTAGCTTGATTAAGACCTACATGTCATATACTTTTGTATCATTCCCAAACAATGCATTTTGGATTTGTCAACTTTATATGTTTTTAATTTTCAACATGCTAGTATTAGTTATGGCCACAATCGCAAATTAAACGAAGCTTTGACGCTGACATGCTACCTATGTGCGAAACTTAAAAAGAAGGGATTCTAAAGATAACATTCGAATCAGATTCTCATTCTCACGAGGAGTTTCGTAGACTCTTCCACATATCAAGCCGTTTTAGCTTGCTTTTGATTCAATCTCACGGTCCCCTCAATAAACTTGATAAAAATCTACCCAACAAAAAACTACATCCATTCAGCACCTAATTATTTCGCAGAAAACATATCCAAAGTTTTAAGTTATATGATAGATCAAACTTAAATTTAACATTCTCGTAATTGCCTATGCATTTATGAAGACAAACACCATGACCACCAGAACCTTTAAATTACTACAAGCACAGATTTGTGCATTCATTACATCATAGACCAACGAGAAAATACTAAGTTATTCAATAATGTCCAAATCATTTTCTATTAAACTAATTTGCCGTCACATCCAAAATCTATTTCAAGAAATAATTGAATATCATCTAGGGAACAATCATTAGCCTTAGGACAAAACTCTAGTTTTAAATTCCTAAGGACTAACCTTTTCTCATTACAAAATTGCTACCAGTCCAGTTTAATGTTCCTTTCAATGTAAAGCTTGTCAATATACTCTATGATCGGTTTCGACGCTTCCATGTACCTCCTCATGTTCTTCTCCACAGATTGATCTTCAAACCCATCAAAACAAAACAACAAGTGAGAATCAAAATCTCCAATAGAAAAACAACAACATCAAAGTCGACCAAAACAAAACCTCACCTGTTTCGTTAAGCCGTAACAGAAGTTGGTCCCTCGTCGGAAGTGTATACATTCCGGCGTAAACCGCTGTTCTAACGGCCCACGTGTGAAAAGGTGCACATACTTGCGTGTAAGCTTTTGTTGCAGCGTCTTTCAAAGAATAATACTCATCCGTCAATAAGAATTGTTCAAAGATGGCTCGGATTAGATCTAAACCTTGTCTAACACGTCGGAGATTTCTCGAATAGCTTCCTTGTGTTTTGACCGTTTCATTCTCCACATCTAAATCCAAAATGTTCTGTAACGTATTAACTGTTTTTGACGCTTCCACCAAACCCCTAACCTGATGTTTTTTACCAAACTTCGTTCAGTTTCATAGGCTTCATATTCAATATCAAAATAACTTAACATTGAGTGGATTACATGTTCATTTCAAAATCAAGATTGGTCCGTATTAAAATGGAAACGATCACAAACAAAATTCGACTAGGTTTATAAGTTACGAACCTTGGAGACGTACTCACTCTCAGCGAATTTGAAGGCGAATCCGAGGCTGCTAAAGAGAACGGAGACGTGAGTACACGCACTGCAAAACGCATCCAGCCTTAATCCATCATTTGATACGTCACCGTCGTAGTCACCGATCTCACACCGTCTTTGCCATCGCGGTTTCAGCAAATCCGCTAGATCCTCGAAAGCTTCCGTGATAACCAACAAAGGCGTGTTGACTCTAGCGTTGTACTCCTTGATCATTTCTTTCTCCATATTACTTTTTATCCTTCTCTCGTCCTCTTCTTTATTTAATAGCTTCGCCGACACGGTTGTAGAAACTTTGACAACTTCCTCCTCTTTGTTCATGATGTGTCACAAGAATAAAGGAAACTCACGGGGGAAATCAAAGACGTGTTCTCGAAGAAGAAAAAAAACGTTGACTTGCACTTGCGATGTGCTTTTTTGGAACGTGACTTTTCGTACACGTTGCTTTATCGCCACGTCGCTTCTTTCACAATCGATATATTTCCCTTTCGGCCCATTCGTATTACTACTTTCAGCCCAATCAATTGTAATATGAATTGATTTAGCTCGAACCGGTTTAGCTTCTTAATTTAAAATTTGGGCTGATTTCTTCGCATTAAACATCAATATGGACTTTTTTTTTTCTTTTTTTTTACACTGGGAATTATATTGATGACGAACTTGAACATGATCTTATACAAGATTAAAGATAAAGTCAGCAAGTAATACTATACTCCTGGAGACTAAAACGGATCCATAAGTCGGTGGAATTAAAAAAATCTCCGGAGATTAATAAAACAACCAAAGATAAGATAAAGTACAATAAGAATTAAATCAAAGATCCCAAACAGCAAAACACTCTATAAAGAGAAGAACCTACCATAAAGAAGAGAAGGAGAAAGGGAAGAGAGCATTTTCAGAAGAATATTATTGTGGTTGAATCTCAGATTGGAACTCATTATATTGCTCCCAAATTTGAAGAGCTATCAGTCAAGCTGAAAGAAGACAAATTAAGGAAGGGAAGACTTTACCTAGCACCAATCAAAGTAAGATGCATAATTAATGTAAGCTCCAGATTTTTGGAATTGGGCCGGAGATGCAACGCCAAGACATAAGTTACCGCGATTAAAGAACCGTACCGAAGCCACAAAGTAAGGAAGAGCACTCTTCCATCACACTGGAATCAACACCACTAAAAGTAAAAAAATAATAGTAAATCAACCCAAAGAAAGATGGAGGAGGTAGAATCAATAAAGAGAACCCTAATAAGAAGGATTTAGATTTAGATTTAAAATTTGAAAATACAAAGATAAAACAACTGAAATAAATAAAGAAACTAATTAATGATAGAGAAAATAAGAGCTAGACCGTCATCGCAGCTATCTGAACTATATAAACCGACCAATGATAACTGGAAATTAGTTTTGGACTGAAGAAAATACACTAAGAAAGAAATAGAAGAAAAAGATTTTATTTTTTGTTTTTTTTTTGTTTACAGTATCCAAACCCTGTTCTGAAAACATCAATATGGACAAAAGTCATTTTTTTATTGAATATATATAAATACTAATATTGCTTTTACATTACATACACACCCAAGAGGGCTTATCAATCTCTCATGCAGCAACTAAACTCCTATTGGTTAACTGCAAGTCATCCCTAACCGGACTATTGACTTCCTTGCTATGATGCACCTGAACCGGTTTATACGTGTAAATCTTGGCGCACCAAAGATAATACACGAGGTTAACAGCTTGTAACACAGTGATCAACCAGTAAAAATACTCAAGCCTTCCCCGGTTTAAATTTTTATCCGGTAACCAATTGCTCCCATCCGGTTTAGCACTGAATTTATGAACCAACGTCACAAGCAAAGTGCTGACGTAATTCCCGATCGAGATCGCCATCCAGAAAAGCGCCGTCGCCGTACTCCTCATACTCTCCGGCGCTTGGTCGTAGAAAAACTCCAAATGTCCGATCGACATGAACGCCTCGGCGATTCCGTGGAGGCTGTACTGAGGCATCAGCCAGAGAAACGAGATCGGAACCACCGTGTGCGGTTTATCCAAAAGCCCGTGCTCGATCGCGACGCGTTTGCGTTTGATCTCGACGAATCCGGCGACGAGCGTCGCGATGATCGAGATCACGAATCCGATTCCCATACGGTGGAGGAACGTGATGCCTCGCTCGAGACCGGTGTACTTTCTGGCGATTTTGACGAAGACTCGGTCGTAGAAGACGATCGTGGAGAGCATCGCGACGGTTGTGAAAACCGACATTGAACCGGCTGGTATTTCGAATGATTTGGTTAAATGTCGGTTCATTGTTTTAGCTTGTTGGAGAGAGAATGTTCCTTGTTGGGCATAAGCTGTGATTAGGAGAATACCGGATGCTCCGATTGGACCCATTCGGATCACGGATTTAAGCTCTTCGACCCGGTGGACTGTGTTTAGTCTCCATAGGTTTGGGATTTGACCCGGTTTTATATTGTCTTGCTCAGTCACTATCGCTGCTTTGTCCAAGAAACTGTATTAAAACATTATTAAGAGCAGAGTTTTAGTCATAAAACATGAATCTAACAATTGCTATTAATTTTATCTAACTATTAGTACTATTTTCGAAATGGGTCCAATAATCCAATTATTGTAGCATATAAGTCCAAAAAACAATAAAAATGAGAACTTTAGTGTGTTTGTCATTGTGTGAAGAGAGTTCACATCTTGTTGCGTTTGAAATTTCTTTGTTTTTTTTCCAATGAATCACCGATTACAATTATGATGTATTTACAATTTTGAATTTTGATTTGTCTGGTTTCACCCAGTGGACAAGTTGTTGTACGATTACTCAATTGTTCACGTTACAATATTTGATTTACTCTTCAGGTCGCATCTGATAGAGGGTACCATTTTATAAGTTTTATATTTAGATTCTTCTATGATTCCTCGTGACTTTCTGGATAGTGGATATACCCTCATAGTCAAACATATGCATAATCCGAATAAAGTATAATTATATATATTGATAGTGTGGTAGTTGATATTATATTATTATATTTGATTAGATAATTAAAATTTTCGATTTGAAATGATTAGCACTATACTTTAACTCAGTTGAATTAGTCAATTAATTATTGCTAATGTTTTTCACTTTCGCTATCATTGAGCTCTTTCTAAAGCCACTGTGGTATCGTATTCTCTGAGTCTAACTTCTCTTCGTTTAAAGTAGTATCTCTAGTTTTCTATATGTGAATTTCTAAGCTATATATCATAGTGGATGATGATGCCTTTTTAACAACACCTAATATAAACACGAACTACTGTATGTAGTGAACTATAGAAATTGGATTACAAAGAGTCGTCAACGTAATTATTACCTCATGTGTTTGGTGTGGGTGAGAATACCACCTAAGGAGATAGGAGCATCCATCTCATCGTTGTCATAGAGAAGATTAGGATCAGAAACCATCCTCAATTTCCGTTTGCGAAACGCTGCGACTGCCACTTGGATCAAACGGGTAAAAGGACTACCCGATGGAACCAAATGACGGTAAAGCCGGAAACCGCCGACAAAAGCTATAACGGATAAGAACATAGCTACTGTCGGGATGCCCAAACCTAGACCCCACCCAACGTTATCTTGGATGTAAACAAGCACCGTCACCGCCACTAAAACTGCTGCTCCCATGCAAAAGTAGTACCTAATAATTCAAATCCAACAACAAAAGGTTTCATTATTTTGGGCTATACAATGTCTACGAAAGAAATTTACTATTTAAAAGAATAGTTCCATCAAACACATGCTCATAATTCAGAAAACGACTTCTAGACATCTAGATGATAACTTATTTTTTACTTCAAGACCTATAAAATTTTGTTCTTTCCAGTGGGTCAGAATAACAACGGTGCATGTTTCCACCAAAATAGTGACCTAAGACGTCTACAAACCTTTAAATACATCAAAAAGGCTTAATTAATGGTTAATAGCTAGCCGCATTTTTTTACATAATAGTAGTAGAATTACAAAGTCATGTTAGCTCTATAGCCACGAAGGGTTCAGACAAAATACATCAATATCTTTCAAACATGTTAGGTCATCCTAGTATTATTTCAAAATTTTAAATCTCTACGATAGTTTCAACAAATAATATAACCCTGAGGAATCCACCAAAGGAATCTGGCTAATTAATGATATTTATATAGATATGAAGAGAAAAGTATAATAAGTACCAGTTGAAGTAGTTCCAGGTTTTGGTCGTTTGGTTAGGATCCGACTCGTCAAACTGATCCGCACCAAAAGCAACAACACAAGGTCGGATCCCACCCGACCCGAGAGCTCCAAGAAGAAGAGCTATGTATAGTATACTCAATTGTGCTGTGTCTGCTACCACACAAACCTCTTCTCCTTTACATGGTGGTGGCCTTAGTGTCGGTATTATTGCTGATATCGTCAGTAGTGTCATCCCCTGTTTTTTTTTTTTTTTGGATTTACCACATCTCACGTTAGAACAATAAGATTGACGTAAACAGTTATAATTTTGAGCTTCATTGTAACAAAAATAACGCTGTCATATTTTTTTTGGTTAAATTAAAACAGAAAACCCGTTATATGAAAATTAAATCGAGAAAATGAAAATTGGACTAGTGGAGAAAAACATACGATTTGGTAGATGATGGAAGCGAAAGTGATGGTCCAGAAGCGGCCGGCGAAGGAGTCGGCGACAAAGGCACCGAGGAGAGGAGTGAGACTCGAAGTTCCGGCGAAGTTAGTGAGAGTGTTGGCTGCTTTGGTTAAGGGAAGGTGAAGCTGTGTTGTTAGATAGCTTATCATGTTTGCGTGAAACCCAACCACCGCCAATTTCTCACATATCTCGTTAGCTGAAAATAAACCATCCAATTATTAGTTAGAGATGATCAACTTTATAATTTTCACAAAAAAATAAAAAGCTCAAATTAAATACTGATCTTAACGAACTCATACCGAAGATGAAGGGCATAGTAATCAACCCTCCCTTTGGTCGACCTGGCCTCCCATGAAGCTGTTTTTCTTCTTCACTGATCTTGTTCTTAGTCTGCTCCTCCATGTTCTTGAGTATTACTTGTAATAATTAGTTAATTATGTTTAATGTATTTTGTTTGTTGAAACATGTAAGTGTTGAAAATGGTATTGACCAGGGGGGCAATATTTATAGGCTCTTTTTTGTTTATAAATTGAGAAATGGGCCAAAAAAACTCCAATTTTACAAAAATTACCAAAAAACATCAAATTTTTGTCTGACCAAACATTTAATTATTGTGTATTTGCCATTTTCATCACATGTTTTTGTTGACTTACCATTTTAAACATGTCGTAACAGAAAATTTAGACAGAGTTAATTTGCTGTTATGGAAATGAAATTATGTCGTTTTATTGTGTGGTTTGGTTTAGAACAATTATCGAAACAACGATATTTTAGAAACTTTCTTCCTCAAAAATATGTTCTTTATAGAACTCGAACCCATGAATTCTTGGTAAGTAAAAGAGGTTCTTACCATTGTATTAGTGAGACTTTTCGAATATATTTGTAACATGTTTTCTTATATTGACTATAAGATATAAAACAAAAATATATTAGATATTAATTACGTTAAAACTTAATAGAAATTATTATAAAATTTAACATCTGTAAAATCTAATATCTAATTGAAACTCATATGTAATTCCAGAAAATAATCCATAATTTAATAAAAATTTATGTTTCTTTCATAAAATAAAAAATATTTTTGCAAAATATGAAAAATAAAAAATAACTTAAAATAAATATATTATTAAAAATATGAAATTTTTTTTTTTTAAAATATAACATAATATTTAATTTGTAAAACATAATATAACATAATATATTTTGTCAAATATATTTATTTTAAGATATAATTATATTTTTCATATTTGCAAAAATAATTTTTATTATATTTCAACTATTATTATCTGTAAAATATTTTTTGACAAATTTTTTTAAAATAAAATTTATATAATATATTTATTTTGTAATATTAAAATTTCATATAACTAATATCTAATATATTTGTGCCTTATATCTTCTAGTTAATATAAGAAAATATATTACACACATATTCTAAAAGTTTCACTAGCACAATGGTAAAAATCTCCTTGATTTACCAAGAGTTTATACCTTTAAGTCCCATAAAAAACATATTTTTGGGGGAAAAAATTTCCAAAACGATGTCATTTTGATAAGTATTTTAAACCAAACTACATAATAAAATGACGTAATTTTAATTTCGTAACGACAAATTAGTTCCGTCTAATGTTACAGTGTGTTTAAAATGATAAATCAACAAAAATATGTGATTAAAATGACAAATAAACGATAATTTAGTGTTTTTTTTGTTAGACAAAAATTTAGTGCTTTTTTGGTGATTTTTGTAAAGTTGAAGGTTTTTGTTGCGGATTTCTCTTTATAAATTATTGTGTGCTTTAAAGTGCTTCTGGTCCGTACGAGATCTATAAAGGAACACGACAGTGACGTTTACTGATTCACAGCCACGAATTAAACCAGATTTGGTTTACGTGGACCGGATTGAGTTTTTGGATTCCGGTTAATTCTTTATTAATATCTTCGGGATTCTTGTCAATTGGATTGCGCGTTATTCAACGCTACTTTAGTCCCAAACTAAATTATTTTACTAAACCTGAAAAATAATTTTCTTATGGACTGTTGTTTGATTTCATGACCTTATGAACTAGTGTATTTTTAGCATCTTATTAAGTTTCTTTGCACATGTCTAGTTTTTTAGTGGAAAACATGATCGATGTGTGGGTGATCAACTGGTCAAGAGGGATTGACCAAAGTTTGAGGAAGTTTGTAAACTTCTATTAATATCGACCGTGGATGAAATTGTAAGTAGCTACATAAAACTATGGACTTTAATGAGTCGTGTCAACGGCATGTGATTAAAAAAAAAGGTCCATGATTTTCTAATGAGGTACGATGGATATTCTTATTGTTTTGGTATCTGTTCGTTTAGACACAGGCAGTGAATGGAGACAGCGTTTTCTATAACTGCGGTACGTTTTTTATGGGTCCTATTTATATATCACCAATCAACAAATTTTGGTAAGTGCGGGACGTTTTTTATTTTTTGAACAATTGTAAATGCGGTTCAACTTTTCTGAATAAAATTTATGATTCTCCCGCTACAGTAATTACACATGTGTATTGGTGTGGTTGCGTTATGTATGTGCCTATTATCTGGATATACTTTTAAAAAAATAGAAATTACATTATTCATTTATTTATTAATTACACATGTCACTGAATTTTTTTTATTTCTATGTCATATTTTTCTTCCAAAATCAAAATATTTCCCTTCATTTCAAATGTATATAATTATCTATTTCATAATGATTACCAATATTCTTAAGAAATTAGATTTAAACAGATTAAAATATAAAATACTTGCATTTACAAATAATATAAAGTACTTGAATCTAATAGAAAAGATTATGATAAAAAAAGGTACTTGAATCATTCATAATATATATTTTCAAAAATTTAACCTTTTATTGATTTAATAATACAAACAACGTATTTTGTAAATATAAAACATTAAACAAGAATAAATAATACAAATTCTGATTTTGGTGACATAAAAATAGTTAAAAATAATAGATGAAAAAACAAATAAAATAAATAAAAAATATTAAAAAATATTATAAGAAAATTAAAATAGTCAATGATATTTTTATTATTATATATTACTTATTTTATTTAAAATTTATTTGATATATATAGATATAATTAAATTTGAAATTTTGCTTCAAATAAATTTTAGTCGTTAAGTTTTATTAAGTAATAAAGAAAATATTCAATCATTAATAGTTAACAAAAAAATTTAATTTATAATCATAAAAATCTTATAAATATATTAATTTATAATCATAAATTTTTTTTAAATATATTAATTTAAAATAATTTAACTATAAAATATATTCTGTACCGCTTATTTATTTTCACCAATCAAACATCATTCCGCACCGCTTATTTACATAAACTTTTTTTGATCCGCATAACGCATGAACCACAGTTGAACCGTACCACATTCTTAATCCGCTTTACCCGCATTATAAAAAACGCTGTTACCATTCGGAGCCACAATTTCTCAATTTTATAGAACTGCCTCGTAGGAGAGATTTGTGCGGATCGACGTCGTTAACACAGAATCCCAAGATTTGTGGTGCTTACATCACATCAACAATACATTATTTGCGTTCCTTTACTAGCAGTTGGACAAACTTTGTTGTGACATAAAACAGCTATATGATTTTGTGTAAAAACTTATTAATTAAACTATACTTTTTATAAAACAGAAAATGCATCAAACTTTGCACAATAGTCATTTTAAATTAGTTAATGACTATTGTGTAAAGTTATAATATAGTTTATAGATTGTATAGTTTTGTATTTAGATATCTTCTTCTATTAAAAGAAAGCATATCATTTAAGAGGGAGGAATTCTAATATTTGCGACGCATTTGCTATAGATATTTGTGAAAAAATTGCCACGAATACTGAATTTGCAACAGAGGTTTTGATGAATTTACCATGGAAAATGGAGAAAGCGCTTGCAATTAATTAGATGGTTACTTAACTTGGTCTTGAAATCCTTAGAAATTGCATCGCAAATTTGCTATGGTACGCATACTCACAAAACCTCACAAATTTGCAAAGGATTTTGATCTTCTCACAAATTCTTCATAAATCTATCAAATATTGCAATAGAATTTGCTACGTTGGTGAATTTCATAGCAAATTCTCTAGTTGCGACTTACGACTTGCGAGGGATTATTTCCTTCGAAAACTTCTCTTACAAATGACATGGTTTCTTATAATATATTTGATCACAGGTTGTTTGCAGTAGTACAGAGATAATTCATCTATTTTTAGCTTAAGTTTTCTGTTTAGGCCTAAGTTTGCGGTCTAGCCAACTTAAAGTTGAGTTAGAGTTATTTATCGTCTTGTTCCCTTTTTGCCACCATATTGTATATATCTAAACACACTGTTTAATGTTCTTGTAATAATATTGTTCCCTTTTGCCAAAAACATAACCAAGACTACGCAAGTGAAGTAGTGAACCACATAAATTAATATGTGTTTGATTTTCTCCTTTTTGGCGTTTTTATTCGTGTTCACATCCTTAATCATTGATAATAGGTCAATTTGAATAGTCTTTTTAGTGATTTTAATTTGAGTGCTTGTCTGCGTTGTAGTATATTCGCATGCGTTAGAAATGGATTGCAAGAGACTAAAATGATATAGGAGTTGAAGAATCAGATAATCCGAATGCATATCACATGGCACTGTGGGGACTCTCTCGCCCTTTTTGCACAGCCAAACCCACTCTCTAGTGCCACCCAATGACTTTCACTTCCATACGACTTTTCTTTCCCTTTGTATTCCCAAAAAATATCTCTCTGAAAATGATTATAAATTACAATGAATATAGTTTAGTTATCCTAAAGTGAATGTAATGTCCTCACGATATCTGTGTTAAATTGTTTGATCATAGTGACACCAGGATACTATATCATTTCTGTTAATCATGGAATAGTCGAATTGAAATGGAAATTTTTTTTGTTTTTTTAATGTGACGTCTCTTTCATCTAGAAAAAATTATAATAATGATATGTTTTGTTTTTAATAATATGCATCGATCGATATATAGTTTATGTCACACGCAGTTCTAATTTACTAATCATTTACATAATTACCTGCGTCTCTCATCTTATAATGATGTAATGCTATTCTACTAATCATCACAAACCCCTTTTGTGATTTTTCATTACTCTAATTTTCATCGCAAACCTATATAATAATGTAAACCTATTGATTATAGGTTAATCATAGTTAATTTTTTGTATGTAGATGATTTTTGCTGTCAAATACGTTGACGATTTATATGGGAAAAGGAAAACACAAGTGTATGTTGAAAATTTGAGTCTAATCAACTAAAAAAAAAGTTACATTTACAACCGCATATATATATATATATATATATATATATATATATATATATATTACATATCTAATTTTTATTTAAAGAAAGCAGTACTTTAGATGTTTTCTAAAATAAACGTATGAATGTTTCTATCGGTGATTGATACACGTACGAGACTTCAAAAAAAAATGTGACCAATGGCTCAATTTTGTTCTACAAAGTCAAGATTCACTTGATTTAACACTTGCAACTTGCAATAATATACACTGCACGCTCTATGAATAACATTAACTTTGAATTCATCTAGGATTTGCCGTCGAATTGAAATATTTGAAAACAGCGGACACGTAGAAGTGAAATATTCGAAAACGTGAAACTTTTTAAAAAATGATATAGATAATATATGTGTGTGTATGAAAATATATACACAGATATCAAATTAATAAAATTCAGTGGCAAGAAAAAATTAAAGAATGCTTAGGAATTAGATATTACTATACAGTAAATTCAGTGGCAAGAAAAAATTAAGGGAACGGCATGTTTACTAAAAGAAAGAGTTACATTTTCTTTTTGATGAAGCAAAAGAAAGAGTTACATTAAACGTTATTTTGGTAGGGTTCTTCATCACACTTCAGTAGAAACTAGAGATGAAGTAGCATGGTCAAAAGTAAATAGATTTTACTATCGACACAAAGAAAGAATTGATAGGACAGGAAGAAGTGGCAAAGATCAGATAGGATATTGTAGAGATAGAGGTAGCAAAACGAGACTTCGGTCTTCAGATTGCCTTTTTCTATTTCTGGTTGATATATACATAATAGCTGGTGCTCTTTGCCTCCACACACGTATGATCAGCTTTTGTTCCCATCTCCGAAAGCCTACTTTTCTCATATTTCTCCCTTTTTTTGTTTGTTTGTTTTTGTTTTGCTCTTTAAAATGGGACGTATTCGGTTCTTAATAAAAATATGGAACGAATTTGAGTTTGGTATGAATATGTAATATATATATATATATCCATACGAAATCCATAAAAGGTAGGATGTCGTGGATTCGGTTGAATTTTGATTTACCCTGCGTCAAAAGAGATGAAAGAACAAATTGAGACTAATATAGCATATTGCTTAGTTTTCTGTTTTTGTTAATTAATAATGTGAATAAGTAATAAAATTAGTATACATGTACGTCGCGAAATCTGCTTTGACGAAAAAGGAAGAAGACATTTTTATATATGTATGTCGCCGAATCTGTTTTGTACAGTACTAACGTATAAATCGAACACATACTATAACAACTACTAGATATGGTGGACTAGTGGTTTAAGTTCAGGGGTTGGTTCTATTATATCTTAGTTCGATCTCAGTGGAAGAAATGTTTGCACCATAAAATGTTAACTAAGGCTGGTCCCAAATCAAAGATGGAATTGAGTCCATATCCAAACTCATCCTTTACAATTCAATTGTTTTAAGACAATGGGATCTCATAGAAACTTATCGCTAATTTTTTTTTTATTAATATATCTAATATTATCTTCTCGCATTCAAAAAAATTTGAATAATCATAGAAACCATGACTATTTTTTTATGTATAAGAGTAGGATTATTGTAAAGTTCTAATACAGTTTCTATCAAATAAAAAATAAAAAAAAATAAAAAAACTAGAATGATGAAAAAGAGAAAGCTCTCTGCATAGAATTTTTGTAGAAAAGTTCAGAACCTCTTCTACATTGTTGGCAAGTTATGATTAGTTAGAATATGTAGTTATTATTTATAATTAAATTATATAAATAAATAATAATAAAATATTTGATTTTATAATATTAGAAACTCATTTTTAAAATTTAGCAATAATTATGCTCTAACTGCTTATAAATTTTTTTTATAATATCAACTTTTATTTTATAACATCAAATATATTGCAAATCTTTTTGACTATATATCATATGATTTTAATTCTATTACATAATTCTTTGCATATATGATATATATTTGTTGATTTTGAATGTCTGAGAAACCTTTTAAAAATTTGGTATAAAAATGTGATATTTTAATGAAGAAAAATGTATAATCAAACCAAAAAAAGAATATTATGATAACTACACGTGTAGAGTAAGGACGAAAAAGAATATATTCATAGTATTAAATAATGTGTATAAAAAATAAATAAAATTAATATTTAAAAAATACTGAATAAAAAATTCTATAAATTAATAATTATTTATTTATCAATGTATTAATATTTCTGTAGAATAATAAAATTGAAAAATCGATATATAATAATTTATGAGTTTACTGTCTATATATAGGTTTGTGCTCAATTTTACACTTTCCACCTTGACAAAGAAAAAATAACACTACATACAAATCCCTAAATTTTAGCCCAATTTGGAATTCAGTTTGCGATGTAACTTTGTTTTTAATATCTTAAATGGAATGTAACTTCGTATTCTACATATGTTTTATGCACTCATATCTTTTTCTTATTCTGATCAGAAAGACAAATTTGCACGTATATATACAGGGTAACTTCACGGAATTTGATAAAACTGTGTACTGCATATCCACTGATTTTATTCACAGTATATGATTAGTCGTCATGGATTTTACCCAATACATGAAAATGACATTCGAACACAAATCATTTTGTGCGGTCTGATGAATGATTTATGTTTCTGCCTGACCAGTAATTAAAATTACTTTAAGACATTGACACCAATGACTATGAGACCCAATTCTTTTAAATATAGGAAAAAAATTACCCAAAGTAAGTTAAGATATTTCATGCTGACATCACTTTATATATTTTATGGATATAAACAATTTTGATTATTCAATGATGCAATCATTCTAGTTACGAGTGACGCTTTTTTTTTTTTTGTTCGAATGTTAAAGAGTGATGCTTGTTGTCAGACCATCCCATGTTTAAGAAGAAAATGGAATCTCCGCTGTACATGATTAAATCTTTTTTTATCAATAAATACATTTTACATAATATTCCTAACCAACATTCTGTTATATTACTAAACAACGTGGTATTTTTATAAACTAGTACATTGGTCGGTTTGAATATATGATAAAATCGACACAAAAAGATTGTGGAAAGCATTGGTGGGAGCATTTTCGGTAGGACAAAAACTGGCACAAAGGGGGAATGGAGGCAAATCTTTATTGTAAGAGGTGTCATCAAATAGAGAATGTGGATCATTGCTTCTTTGAATGTCAGTGTGGGATTTAGCACCTATTAAGATTAGCGAGTTTAATTAGGCTCCAACTGTTATGAGCTTAAACAGTGCTTATATGCGTGGATCTGTTCGACCTTGTGAAAAGCTTGAAGTTTTCTCATTTTTTAGACAATGTATGTCTTTGAAGAATAAACAATACCGGAAGCTCTAAATAAGGCATTGGTTTGACAAGAAGAAATAGTCTATCCACCGAAAACAGTATGTTTTGTTGATGCAGTTTAAAAGTCAAAGACATCGAATTCTGATTTAGGCTGCATATTTGGTGATAATAGGAATGAAGTTTACTACCAACAATGTTTAAAATTGATCTAAAACAGACCGGATATGATCCATATGTAAGCTGAAAAAGATGAGCTGGGCCAAGACTGCGATGTGGGCCAAGGACTGCTGCTTAAGAATAAGGATGGTTCGAAGCGTGAGACTCAAGGAAACAAGAGTGTCTGAATAATTGCGGATATTTTGTATCTTCAAAATAGGAAATATTTGAGATACTCTAGGTGACTTGGATATTCGAATCATGGGTGAATATATCGAGTCTAGTGTGTTTTTGGATGTGTGAAGCAAGCAGAGCCATTGTGAGAGGTGTGAGCTTCTGGTGAGTGATCAATCTAGGTTTGGGAAGAGATAAGGTGGACATTAGTAGATGGACATCTGAATCTCTGGATAGATTAGAAATTGGTCAGTTGTGTTTCACAAGTTGTGTGAAGTCATATAAATCTGATTGAACCAAAACTTGTATTTTGTGTTCAAGTGATTCTTAATAAAGTATTGTTTTAGATACCTCTGCGTGTTTTCCTTTAGATATTCTGTGACTGAACTTTCAATTGATATCAGAGCGGGTCAACCGCAGTAGGTCAGTCTAGACCTACCTCTCAGGTTGTAGATTCTGAGACAGTCATGGATTCTATGAAGGAACTAATAGCAGTTCAGAAGCCTATCATGCTTGACGAAGCAAACTTCGGACACTGGAAAGTCAAAATGAGGCATGTTATACGTGCCATAGACGAAGAGGCGTGGTCAGCCGTTGCGAATGGATGGACTGAACCATACATCATAAATGAGGAGAAAGAAAAAGTTAGTAAGCCACTAAGCAAATGGACTGAAGCAGAAAGGAACTTATCCAAGTACAACTCACGTGCTCTCTCTACTATCTTCTCTGCCGTTGACACTGATCAGTTTAAATTAATTCAAGGATGTGAATCTGCAAAGGATGCTTGGGATGCTCTTATCAACTACTTTGAAGGAGATACAAGCGTCAAGAGAACTCGTCTTGACCATCTGGCTTCACAGTTCGAGAATTTGAGAATGGGAGATGATGAAACTATCGTGAGTTTTTCATCGAAACTCAATACCATAGCTAATGAGGCATCAGTTCTTGGCAAGAAATATAAAGAAAAAAAACTTGTTAAAAAGCTCATCAGATGTTTGCCCTCAAGATTCGAGGCATACAAGGCAGTAATCAAAGCTACAATGAACTCTGATGAAATGAAATTCGACAAGCTGGTCGGAATGCTGAAAGCCTCAGAGATGGAGAAAAACGGAGACTACATTAGAAACACTAAAAACATTGCATTTGCCGTGAAACAAGAGGAAGAAAGGGTTCAGAAACTCGAGGAGAATATGAGCTTGATGGCTAGAAACTTCAACAAAATGCTCAAAAGGATGGAAAAGGGTCAAAACAGAACATTTGGAAAAATGCAAAGAAATGATGCTGATAGGTATTCAAACAGGAATATCAGAAATGAAAATGAAAGGACGAATAGAAAGCGTGATTTGCAATGTCATGAATGTGAGGGCTTTGGACACTTCAGAAATGAATGTCCCGTGTTGAAGCGAAAGGATCTAAAATGTCAGGAGTGTAGAGGATTTGGACATATCAAGTCAGAGTGTCCAAACAATCAGAAAGACAAGTCTCTCATCTGTTTTAGTGACACGGATTCAGATGAAGAACAGGAAGAGCAAGATCTGGTACTGAGCTTTGTTGCCTTCTTAGACGACAAGGGAAAGGATAAGATAAAAGAAGACACAGATACTGATAGTGACAACGAGGCTGAGGTAGATGTAAAGCGAGAATACCGGATTCTCTATGATGAATGGGTCAAGCTGAGTCATGATAATCTTAATCTTACAAAAGAAAAGGCGATGCTTAAGGCTCAGGTGAAAATTCTTGAAATGGAAAAGCCTGCTCCACATATTGAAAGTACTGAGACACCAGGAGAGTGTGTGTCAAGCACCGTGAAAATTGATGAGTTGGTAAGACAGTTAGCTGAAGAAAAGGAGAAGAATCGCATACTTGAGAATCGAGCAACATCTGTATGGGAAGCATTCACAAGTGAACAACAGAAGTCACGTGGTCTGGAACAAGACCTTACAGAAAATCACAAGAAGATTAGAATGCTGAATAAGGGAACTGAGTCTCTAGATAAATTATTGTCCATCGGGCAACCACCCAAAGGCAACTGGGGATTGGGCTATAATGGGAATGTCTCTGAGAAGCTAGTTGATCGTACCAATCTGTCAAATTTCGTGGAAGGGACTACCAAGAACAGAGGATCGTCAGTAAAAACTACAAATGTGAATGACAAACGAAGTCATGGATCAACTCCGTCAGAGTGGATAACTAGACACAAGACAGGGTGCTACTGTTGTGGAAAAAGAGGTCACATCAAACGTTTTTGCAGACTCTATAATTCAAGAATAAGTCTAGCCTGGCGCAGAGGTCAATGCTTCATGGAGCCTACCAGATACGAGAAGATATGGATTCCTAAGTCAGTTCTTTACTGTGAGTCATATGTCATCAACTCCTCAAGAGAAGAAACAGTTGAGATCATGTGTAATCTAGCAAGAATTGAGAATATTGCATGCACACAAGAGGAGGTTCCAGAATATATTGGTAATGTTGCCTATATGTCATCAGGAAGTATGCCTACTCAATCTTGGTATTTTGACAGTGGTTGCTCAAGGCACATGACTGGAAAGAAAGATATCTTTGCTTACCTGGAGACTGTCAAGGGAGGATCCGTTACTTTTGGAGATGGAGCTAAAGGCAAAATACAAGGAGTTGGAAAAGTTGACAGAAATGATCAGCCAGATCTAGCGAATGTGTATCTAGTTGATGGACTCAAGGCAAATCTCATAAGTGTAAGCCAATTGTGTGATGAAGGGCTAAAGGTAATCTTTACTAAAACCGACTGCCAAGCCTTAAACGAAGCAGGAATTGTAGTCCTAATGGGAGTAAGATCAGGCAACAATTGCTATATGTGGGAGCCGTCTAATACAAAATGCCTTGTGGCATTGAAATCCTCGTTAGATCTGTGGCATAAGAAGTTAGGACACATGAGCGTGCATGGTCTGAGTCGACTTGTAAATGCAGGAGTTGTTCGAGGAATACCAAAGCTTGAAAGTACCACCGAAACTGTGTGTGAAGCATGCTGTAAAGGAAAACAGGTCAAGGTCCAACACAAGCAGCTAACAGACATATGCACTAATAAAATCTTTGAGTTAGTACACATTGACCTTATGGGTCCTGTTCAGACAGAGAGCATAAGTGGTAAAAGATACATCTTTGTGCTGGTGGATGATTTCTCAAGATACACGTGGGTTAGGTTTCTACGAGAAAAGTCTGATGCAGCAGAGAGCTTCAAGATACTAGCACTGCAGCTGTTAAGTGAGAAAGGTGGGATATCACAGATAAGAAGTGATCATGGTGGGGAATTTCAGAATGAAATCTTCGATCAGTTTTGTAACAGCCAAGGTATTAGACATCAGTATTCTGCTCCACGTACACCACAGCAAAATGGGGTTGTTGAAAGAAAGAATCGTACTCTCCAAGAAATGGCTAGAGCTATGCTTCATGGAAACAATGTCTCAAAACAGTTTTGGGCTGAAGCAGTGAACACCGCATGCTATATCATAAACCGAGTATATGTCAGACCAGGGACTAACAAGACCCCTTATGAGCTGTGGAAAGGGAAAACCCCAAATCTTGGTTACTTTCACATTTTTGGATGTGTGTGCTACATTTTGAATGATAGAGATAACCTCGGAAAATTTGATTCGAGAAGTGATGTTGGGATCTTCCTGGGATACGCAACAAACAGCATAGCCTACAGAGTTTACAATCAACGAACTAGAGTAATATCTGAGGCTGTTAACGTTGTCTTTGATGATCAGAAGAGACTGTCTCTTGAGGAAGTGGCTCTTGAAAGTGAAGGAAGTCAACAGATCACGACAAATCACAATCCTGAAGATTCTCCGGAAGCTGTAAAAGATTCAAATAACAATGCTCCATTGCCTACACAAGTACACAGAAATCACTCAATTCACGATGTGATAGGGGATGTGCGAGATGAAAGGAGAACTCGGAACATTCATATTGACTTCAAGGAGATGGTTAAATTGGCATGTTTTGTGTCACTCATTGAGCCTAAGACGATTCAAGAAGCTTTGGATGATAATTTCTAGACAGGCGCAATGCACGAAGAACTAGATCAGTTTACCCGTTTAGATGTCTGGGAGCTCGGACCAAAACCTGATGGAGTGAACGTTGTCGGTACTAAATGGATATATAAGAACAAGATCGATGATGAAGGAAATGTTGTCCGAAACAAAGCTAGACTCGTAGCTCAAGGTTACTCACAGATAGAGGGAGTTGATTTCGATGAGACATTTGCTCCTGTGGCTCGCCTTGAATCCATCAGACTGTTGTTAGGGATCGCCTGTAAACTTAAAATAACGTTGCAACAAATGGATATCAAAAGCGCCTTCCTGAACGGGGTATTACAAGAAGAAGTGTATGTATCGCAATCTAAAGGATTTGAAGACCCTGACCATCCAGATCATGTCTACAGACTAAAGAAGGCTCTCTATGGACTAAAATAAGCCCCACGTGCCTGGTATGAGAGACTGACTCAGTATCTCCTCAATGCGGGTTTCAAGAGAGGTGGTGTAGACAAAACTCTGTTTATAATCGAGAAAGGAGGAGACATACTTGTTGTTCAAATCTATGTTGACGATATAATCTTTGGGGGGACCAAACAAGACCTCGTCAGTCTTTTTGTCACAGCTATGACACAGGAGTTTGAGATGAGTATGGTGGGTGAACTGAATTACTTCCTAGGTTTGCAAATCAAGTAATCAGATGAGGGAATATTTGTTACTCAGTCGACATATGCTCGGAATCTTGTCAGGAGGTTTGGAATGGAATCGTCTAAAGCAGCCAGAACTCCTATGAGCACCACTACCAAGCTCTCAAAAG